>JARJDU010034818.1:0-44302 GCA_030264695.1 Lissagria laeviuscula | reverse complement strand
TAATTATTTCCGGAGTTATATCTATTTTAATAATAAAAAGTACATAATTTGATATAAATAGTAATTTGACACCCCATTTTTAGCCCTTTTTAAAAGGTTTGGAAAATCTTAATATAACGTATCTGGAAGAGAATTTAATAAGCTTTCTAACGGTGCTAATTAGATTGCTGTGGGATAATTAGTTCCGGAGTTATATCTATTTTAATGATGAAAAGCACATAATTTGATATAAATTGTAATTTCACACTCTATTTTTAGCCTTATCTGAAGGGTTAGAAAAATCCTGATATAACTTACCTTGAAGAGAATTTAATAAGCTTTCTAACAGTGCTAATTAGATTTTGGTGGGATAATTAGTTTCGGAGTTATATCAATTTGAATAATAAAGAGCACATATTCTTATAGAAATTGTTACTTCCCTCCCTATTTCTAGCCCTTTCTTATCGATAATTTGATAGGCTTTCTAGCGGTGCTAATTAGATTCTTGTGAGATAATTAGTTTCCAGAGTAATTTCTATTTAAATGATAAAAAACACATAATTTTATTAAAATTAGTATTTCACACTCAATTTTTAGCCCTTTCTGAAGGGTTAGAAGAATCCTACAGCAACGAATCTTAAAGAGCATTTAATATGCTTTCTAACAGTGCTACTTGGACTTTTGTGGGATAATTAGTTCTGATGTTATATTTATTTCAATAATAAAAAGCACATATTTTTTAGAAATTGTAATTTCACTCTCTATTTTGAGCTCTTTCTTAACGTATCTTAAAGAGAATTTGATAGGCTTTCTAACGGTGCTAAGTATATTTCTGTGGGATAATTAGTTCCGGAGGTATTTCTATTTAATTTTTTTTTAAACACATAATTTTATAGAAATTATTATTTCACACCTTATTTGTAGCCTTGTCTGAAGAGTAAGAAAAATCCTGCTGCAACGTATTTTAAAGACAATCGAATAAACTTTCAAACGGTGTTAATTAGATTCTTGTGAGATAATTATTTCCAAAGCAAAATTTAGTTTATTAATAAAAAACACATCATTTTATAGAAAATAATTTTTCACACCCTATTTTATTCTTTTTTTGAAAGGTATGGCAAATCCTACCTTAACGTGCCTTGAAGAGAATTTAATCAGCTTTCTACCGGTGCTAAATATATTCCTGTATGATAATTATTTCCGATGTTATATCTAATTGAATAACATAGAGGCTTCACTAATAAATATCGGTTATGTTACAGCAGGATTCACCTAACCTTTCAAAAAGGGCTTAAAAATGGGTGGGTGTCTTTACCAAGCGGCGGCCTTGCCGGCACCACTAACGATCTCGTCAATGGAAGTGTAAAATGATGATATTAGTTCCGTTTTTTAATCTTCATGGTTTGTAAGTAAAATCAGCTATCAAGTCCGTATTAGAATAAAATTTACCATGTTTGCAGATGCAATGCTGCAATTCTTATTCTATTATGCTCCTCACTTTAATTTAAACACTACCACCACACGTAAAATTATTAAATATATGCTCTTGTATCAAAAAAACAAGCAAAAAATATTAGAGACACATCTGGATTGAAATAAATTGTAATTGTAAGCACTAATCACTATACTAATATGAATAATAATAGTATGAATACCCGACGGACGGACATTTAGAAACGTGGTTTTCAAGATATCAGCGACAAACACGAACTAACACGTTGCAGACGACACAATAGACACACAGCGTTATTTTATCGCTATAATAATATGTGCAAGGACATACAACACGTCGCTATTGTTGTTGTATGTTTAAATTCGTGCTAGCTAGTACGAAAGAACGCGAATGTACAACCCTTGTACAACCCATCACCATTCCAGAATTTATTAAGTGACATAAACATCTTTATATTGTCAAATCATGTAATAATAAAAAGAAATAACTTTATTTATCTCATGTGGCTACGGAGCATCAATTATAAAATACAACAAAAAGATATTTATTCATCTTTATTAATCTGAATTAAGGTTACTACCTGTGCGGCAGTAAAACTAAGAATGTTAGTCAGTAATTGATAATCGTTCTCGAAAAAGCCAACCGAGACAAAAGTTACAGGACAACTGGTCAAAATATCAAAAAAAACCATCAGTTTAGCATAAAACTTGCGAATTTGGTTGTACGGAGGTAATTCCACAACCTGCAAGCGCAAGTGATTAATGGAAATCACAAGAGCAACATGAGCTAATTTTACTTCATGGAAAGACCATAAAATCGCAAACATAAAAATCTAAAAATGCAAAAATATCAAAATTATAATAGTATAATTAATATAATTAATTTTTCTCACCAGCATTAATAAAGTCCACAATATGCACAAGATAATCAAATCAGCTCCAAATTGTGTAGTCATGTATCTGTTCCAGCTCTGCACTGAATAGATAATGCCCAAGTTAAGTGCTTGGATGATTTCCAAAATCACATTTACAGTTAAGAACAGCAGTGGCCATCCAAATAATTTATTAAAAGCATAATGAGCATTAGCAAAGGCTTCGTAAATACTAAAAATCGATTGAATCGTTTTGTCATTTGTTTGAAAAAAGAACGTTGTGTCATTAATGCATTGTTCTTCTATTTTAGAAATTCTATGCCTTAATTTATTCAATTCTTGCTTGAAAACAATAGCAACATTGATAATTAGGCAAGTAAAGAGATACACCATAAAAATTTGAAATTGTTGATATAAGTAGAACTGATGACTAGCAAAGCCCACATTGAACATCCAAACAAAGTTATCATAGAAATATAATGCAAAGTTTACAATTAGTCCTGTAAGGTTTAAGCGAATCATAAGCCGGATTGAGGATGTATCTGCAAGATATAAATATTTCCATATGATAGGAAACCACTTTGAGGCACTCCGGAGTCGTAGTCCAAGCAACGCAAAGAGTGACGCGTTGAGAAGACTTAAGAAACACGACACTGTGAAGTCCAATGATGATACGGATATGCGAAGTTGTGGATAAACAAGACGAATTCGTCCTTGTATAGAAAATATAGTTAAACTGAAAAACGCGATGCTGAAGAATATCACATAGAGTTTATATTTTCCTTCATGTTTAGAATTACCAGGTCCCAAACCAAAAATTGATGTGATAAATCCAAATAGAGTTATGTAGAGCATTGTAAACGAGCAGATTTAAGAATAAATTGTTTCAAGTCAAACTTAAAAATGCTTTTTTGATGAAGCGATAATAACTTGTGTAATTATTGCATTTTTAATTAGGGTTGCATTGTTAGGAAATGTGTACTACTCTTTTTGGTTTTATTTATTCATGCGAATGGCAAATGGACGTGTCAATAATCTAAATATTGTATAAAATCGTTTATGCAAGGGCACCTTGTTATTTTAGTATAACGGGTCTAAAACACCGAAAAAACGGTTGCATTATCCCCTCCTTAAAACTACAGAACAAGCGCACTGTCGCAAAGCTACTAGATCTGCTCCATCTTTAATTAAGAGAAACGCGGTTTTATTCAGTGCAATTTGATTATTATCAAATAATTGATTGTGCTAATAGTAATTCCAACGATTTACTGTGTATAATGATTAAGAAATGTGTTTAAACTCACTTTTAGGTTGGTACCTAAATAGGACTCCAGAGGCTAAACAGGGCTCGACCCACAAAAATTTAAATCATTTTCGTTTTAGATCATACTGGACATCTGTGCCAAATTTCAACGAAATCGGAGAAGATAAGCTAAAGTAAACAATTACTCTTACATCACGTGCTTTTTGATTGCCACATCAAAACATGTTGAACGAATTTTATATGTTTCTAGACAGAATTTCGCAAAAAAATTGATTGTTTCAAACCAGCGCCGACACGCTGCTCGCTGCGCTACTCTTGCTGCATTAGCAGCTGTATTGCACTGCATCAACAATGTAACAAAAATTTAAAAAAGCAATAATAACTGCCCGTGCATAAAGTATTGTACAAAACTCGTGCGTTAATGTTTTACTTGTGCTCGTTGTATAACTCTCACTCGCTCGCTACGCTCGCTAACCAACAACTCGCACTTGTTAAAATAACCATAACGCAACTTGATGCGTAAAATACTATTAAATATAAGGTTGAATAAATTTAATCAAAGGTAATACACTTTATTTCATGTCAAACAACTGATTTCATGCTAATTAGATATTCGAAATCTTCTTAAACTGTATATTATATATGTAAGCTTTTGTTTAACATTATGGATTATCACATTTGTCAAGGATTTTAGGAATAGCAACGTAACATAAAAAAAAGTAAACATGAATAACACTATAACTAACGTTTATTATACTACATTGTTATACAAGTGATTAAAATCATTTATAAGAAAAGACTGCATCAATCATGATCAGTGTGGTATCTAGATTTTCTTAAATTATACAACAATGTTCAGAATGAAGGCACAAATAATTGCGTGCATTTCGATAAGTAATACACGCACATGGGTTTGAGACATTGTATTGTATAAATTACTTATGATTATGTTACGATTCATTTACGTTCGCACGTGCATCATTTCGATTTTTTTTATATTATAGTGCTGGAGATAGTCGTTTCGAAATGCCCTCGTGTCCTTGAGAGGTTGTGCATATTTTTACATGTATAAAATTAACTGACTAGACTAGCGTTAGACAGTTATCCTAAAAACACATGAAATTTCTCATTTGCTATTTCATAATGCGCTTCTTGAAATTAAATATAGACGCAATTCAAATAATAAATAATCGTTTCGAAAATCGCATCGTCCCGGAGTTGTGTCCAAGAAATATATTAAACCTAACACTTAAGAATTTTACATTTAACAATAATCACATGTTGCAAATAAGTGCTTATCTGCTTATTACTATGTTTAGGTTTTTTTTTGTTTATTTTCTGGTTCTGCAGCTCACCTACGTCCAAACTTATAATCGATGCTAGGCTAAAAACGCGACTCTTCACCAACGTCGAACTTAACCTCATACTAAGGTTTCAGTCGCTTAAAACCCGCACCATCCTGACCCAATTTCAGTTCTTCGTACAGAGTTGGATTGACTTCTTGTTGTGCTGGCACGTGTAAAGATTCTTGTTTCCAGCCGGCACCACCAGAAGTAGCTGATACAGCGACTGCAACACCGTTGGATGGTGGTGCATCGCTTTGCATCGCTGGTCCCTGTAGAACAAAAAAAATAATTTCGTGGAATCATTAGCTAAATCATTTAAAATTTTAAACAAGAAACAAAGTATTACTTGAACATGATCCATATTTACTTCTCGCAAATAGCTTGGATTCTCGAAGGCAACACCACCTTGATTCTTAATTCCAATCATTTTCTTTGTGCGTATCAGCCAAACCGCGCCTACAAACACCGCAGCAACCACTATCAATGCTAATATTATGGCAACAGCAGCACCAACGTTGGATCCGGAAGTGCCATTGGTGGCTGATGTTATGTACTTATCACCCATCGTAAATCGGATCGGTCGTGTCAGCACAGAAGTGCCTTTGTGGTTCCCAGCTTTGACGACACACTCATACGTTACCCCATCTTTCAAATCCGAAAGCACCATGAACAAATTCGAAGTATCATTCTTCAGTGCTGTCTTCTGATCGCTGTTCATTACATGCCAGAACACCCTATACACCTCCACAGTTTGAGGGTTCTTTTCAGGTGCTTCCCATGCGATTTTCACACTGTTTGAATCTGCAGCAACGACGCGTACATTCTGTGGTGGGCCCGGTAATTTGGATCGTCCATCATTAAAGCAATTCATAATATGTTTTGTATGGCTTAGAAGACAATCTTTACTGGTGTTATTATCCAACGATTCACCACGACACCAATCCAAACAACGGCGTGGCACTCCCCAGCTTACACAACAACTGCGATGGTCCGATCCATCTGCAGCGCACCTCATCAGTTTGTCAAAATCATTGATGCAATCAGGCTTGTCGATTACTGCATCTATATCTAAGAAGAAGCTGCATGCATCCATGCAAGCGGGCGACACATTATTATCCACACAACACTGCATAATGTTACTACTTGTTTTAGTATTAGGAGTGCGAATGCGTACAGAAACGGGTCGCGTGTCTCTACCGAATGCGTTCTCTGCATGGCAGTAATAGTCTCCCACGTCCATTGCTTCAATATTGTGAATCGTTAGATTCATGATGTACTTATCTTCTTCGTCATGCATCCGACGGAATGATATGTCATATTTTCCGCCTTGAATAACCGGCGTACGTTCTTCATGATTACGCCAGAAAATCATTTTCGGCTCGGGGTGAGAATCGACGCGACACTCCAAGGATATCGAGTCACCGAGTGTGGCCATTGTGATGCCGCCAGGTTTGATATGAGGTCCGTCTGAAAAGAAAAACGAGTTTGGGTTATGGGCCTCATTGCAGATGCCTCATTGAAAATAGATAAAACATACAGCTGATTGTAATTTTGCGGGATGCCTGCATCGGAGTACCGTAGCCATTGTCTGCGTAACAAGAGATCTGATCCATGTCTTTTGTTACGTTGTGTATCACAGTTACCATATGCCGCGTTATCTCTTGCCTTACAAGTCGTCCCGATATATAAAGCGATATAGTCGGCATTGGACGACCCATTGCAATGCACAGAATTGTCATGCTGCTTCCCTCAATGACTAGATTAATTGGATGAACGGTGGGAGGCTGGAATAATTACGTATTGCATTATCACGATATAATCACCTTTGAATGATTTACCTCGACAAAAGCTGGATACGCTGGGTCCGTCCAGGCGATCAACGTTTCCGATGGGAGACTAGAACCTTTCTTTGATATTGCCTTTACATACACAATGTACTGCGTATTGGGCGTTAGTTTCTCAATCATATGAGACGTCACGGTCGTATTCGTTATTTGGAATGCAGCATCCGCCATTGACTTGTGATACAATTGATAAGTAATTAACTCGGATGGATGGCTGAATTCTGGTGGTTGCCAAGTGACAGTTACCCATGTGGCGCTATGACTAGCCACGGCTAATGAATGCGGCGGCGATGTAACACCTTGCACCACTTCCGAATCTGCAATAAATATAAACAGTCAAAACATTCAGAGCAAAATTCTATAGAGTTCTATTACTACCTTGAGTGATATTCATCATAATGATTGAAGACGGCAAAGAAGTGCCATGCTCGTTTCTAGCAACGACAAAAATGTGATAATTGGCGCCTTTTTCTAGGTTTGTCAGAACGGTAGAAGTGCTGGTAGCATTCGCTTGCATGTTGGACTGCAGAAGATTTTCGTATAACGGGGTCGAGTTGGTTTTCTGATAGGAGATCACGTAATCGGTGACATTGTTTCCATCGGCTGGAGGATCCCACTCTACGAGAACGGAATTTTCGCTGGAAACAACTGCGTGCAGGTCGTTCACGGGGCCCGGTAAAAGCCCAGTACCTTCTTCGAAACATTGAGCGATATTACCTATGTATGGAATGCACGTAGTTGCAGTTAGTGGTAGGTTGTCGACGATGACGCCATTGCAGATCGAAATGCATTCATGTGGAACTCCGCGGCGGACACAACAAGCGCCGTGATTACGACCACCGGCGCCGCATCGCAACAATTTATGAAATTCGACCGCACAGACACGCGCCAATTGCTTGATGTCGCTCATTTTTGCGTCGTATGAGCATAGTGGCATGCAAACGGTACTCAATTCAGCTGCCACGCAACAGCTAGTCACATTATAGTTGTTGGCTTCTTCTACTTGCTCCACAAAAATCTAAAAAAAAGTAATTTACTTTAACTTACGAATGTGGCCAACTATTTATTTCTTCAAAATATGTAGTAACTATAGATATAACAAACATCTAAATATAAACGTTATTGTCAATCTGTACTCCAAACAAATCGCAAAACCAAATCTAGGAAAAATTTTAGTGCCAAAAAATTCCAAAATGAAGAAACGCAAAAGCAATTTGGCTAACAAAATGATCCCGAAAGATAGGAGCAGTTCCTGCATCATCCACAATTATAATAAATACGTCACGTTGTTGGAGGATACATTTGGAATGCTGTTTGATTCCGAGAATAAACCAGTGTTTGTGAAACGTTTTACATGGACGAATCACAACAGAATAAGCGTCGCAGTGATTACCTACGGGGCACGAATCGTCTCAATGAAAGTACCTGATCGCGGTGCAAATGTTGAAGAGTTAGTGCTGGGCTTTGATGATCTGGCGGGATATTTATTCTATGAAAATTTGTTCTTTGGTGCTACCGTTGGTCGTACAACCACAAAAATCTTTAAGTCAACCTATGTTGCCGACGGTCAACAGTACTGGGTGACCCCAAATAACGGAGAACATCAAATTTATGGAGGTTCTCGTGGATTTGATAAAGTAAACTGGGTACCTTATGTAAATGGTAATGTTCTGCATTTGAGCCACACTTCGCCGGACGGAACTAACGGATTTCCTGGTGATGTAACGGTGCGAATGACATTTGAGTTGACCACAGGATGTGAATTCAAAATAGCCATCGAAGCGAATACAACTAAGATCACTCCAATTGATATTTCCAATATCACCTATTTCAATTTGGCAGGCCACGCTGCCGGCGAAGAAGAACTCAGAAAACACGAGCTACTTATCAACGCTAATTGCTTTACTCCAATGGATGAAGCAACTGAACTCCCCACCGGTGAAATAATGAACATCGTGCATACAAAGTTCAATTTTCAGGTCCCAAAATTGCTAAGTGAAGCAATGGGACCAGGCCCAGAAGCTGAATTTGATCAAAACTACTGTGTGAATCGTGGTATCGATCAAGGCGATGGTTTTGTTGCCCGTATTGTGCATCCATTCAAAGGACGTGTATTAGAAATATACAGCAATCAACGAGCTGTGAACTTAAACAATGGCACTGAATTTCCCGATGGTGAAGTGAAAATACCAGTCGAGATATTAGAGATAAAACCGTCAGTCACTAGTCAGGAAGCTAGGGATAACGAATCATTGTTTATCGTTATTAGTAAAATCACGCAATATTTCCGGGAAAAGCTGTGCATGCAACCCGAAGAATATCACGGGTTTATTCGAAACGTACTGAATAAACTTCTTTCCGATGAACCTATTCAGACGTCGAGTAGCCTTTCCTCCGATCTCGAGTTGCTTGAATTGGATAATTCGGCGTCAGATTATCATGTGTTCGATTTACGAATGATTTTGAGACCGCTTGAGATACAGTTCTTGGTTGCTATTCAAGAATTAATCCCGTATGTGACTGATGACTTGCCTTTTACCCTAGTGAAGGACGCTATTGATGATATTCTGCAGAAACAAGCTGATATCGAATTGGACTCAATTGAAACTACCAGTTCCTATATTCAGAAAATACTAGACAAGCAGATCAGTCAAATGAACCATCCGCGATTAACTGATGAATCAATTTTACATGAAACATCTGCATCTGGATTGGCAAAATTAGAAGCACGCAAGAGTGCGTTTCGATATATCAAGGAAACAAAGCAGGAAAATGACACCAAGCAGTTACGAAGTGGTGTAGCTATTCCGACATTCTATAAGAAGAATCGTGTCGTCGGTCGCGGTGGAGCTGTTTACAAGAAATATAGTGGCATATCCTTACGAAGTCAAGGTTATCCGAATGGGCTTCTCGAAGAGGCATTTCCAAAGCCAATCTTGCGACCGAATGAGACATACAGACATACAATTTCATATAAATTTTGGATAATGGCTGGTGATCCAGCTAAATGGTTACGTCGTCTGGAGATGGGGCCATGTTATCATGAATAATGCGTCAGTCACCACTCACCTTACTACTTGTACGGAAATTGAAACGGGAGCTAGGCTCACCCACGCCGTGCGTATTCACTGCTTCAACATAGAACTCGTAGTTGGTATCACTGTCAAGTCCTTCAAGCACATGAGGACTGTGAACGCCAGAAATCGCCTTGTAATCGGTGTCGTAAGTTGTTAACATGCGATAATGAACGTTGTAGTTGACCACCGTGTCGCCAAGTGTCTTCGGCGGAGACCAGTGGAGGATCGCAAAGTCAATATCAATGTTGGTGACGTGCACATGGCTGGGAGAACTAGGCAGTACCCCATATCCCTGTAGCAAGCAGTTTGTGTATTCGCCCATATAACGCAAACATCTGTAATATGTAAACATTGTTTGTTAAAGTTGTCCAATAAAATCATATTATCATTTCGTACTTGAAGAAGTTGAAATCTATGCTAGTAACATTGCCGGTACAAAGCTGCTGGCATATCTCGGGAAGACCTCTGGCTTTGCAACAAGGTGTATGATCGATTCCGTTTGTGAGACAACTGAAGGTGTCTGCAGCCCACGGGGCGCAAATCATAAGGTCGGTGATTTCAGCTGTAGCCGCGAGCGCCGGATCGCAAAGCCTGTTCACACATGTCTTATGTCCGATACCCTTGTTCGCACAGCACGCTTTGATGTCGGGCAACTTAGGCGATTCACCAACGGTGGGCTTCATCTTCCCCGAGGTGAGTGTCAAACTTCGCACGCGTCCTGTTGGCAAGCTACTGCCGTGCTTGTTGATGCTTGTCACGGTGATCTCGTACATGGTGAAAGGACTGAGGTCGTTGAGGATAGTTTGGTTCAGAGATCCAGGCACGCTCACCTGGACCATGTGTTTCTGGATGTAGTCTACATCGGTGTTGTTAGCTTCGTTTGGGTCAATAAGATGCTGATCGAAGGTGCGTAGGGAAGTGACATTTACGACGAAATCGGATATTGTGTCCGCGTTCGATTCCGGCATGCTCCACGAGACTTTAATCGATTTCTCCGTCAATGCTTCAACGTCAACAATTTGTGGTGGGCTAGGAAGCAATTCAACTCCTTCGACAATACACGCAAGTGTTTGCTCAGTGTAGGCCGAGCATGAGAAATGCGTTTTGATGTTGTCCGTTATTGGTGTGTAGTCACCCCTGCAGACGTCTTGGCATATGTCCGGCACGCGTTCTTCTATACAACATGGCACGTGGTTCCTTCCATCCGCCATACAACGCACAATACTTGGAAAGTCCGATTCGCAATTTTCAGGGTCTTGACCGGTGCTTCCTATAAAATTTAGAAAAATATTCGAATTATTTGGAATTGTTATGGAGAATGCGATTATGCATTGATATAAGCGTATATGTAGTATTATTACCTTCGAGGATGCTTTGAATATTGCAGAATCCGAGACAGGCTTGAGATACATTCTTGGAGTTACAACAATCTGTGTAGTTATGCGCTCTTGGATTTAGAGTCTTGGCTATGTCGTCTGGTAGTGCAGTCTGATTTATATTTTCAGGCGGGGGCAAAGCTTTAGTTATAACTGAAAGATTTAAATTTAGTTAGTATGACAGAATATATTTTTCTGTTTAATATAGAGTCGTTTATTTAACTATATATGAAGGAATACATCTCAGTACGATGTGCATTATATTTGAATGTTCAAGTGGATGATTGCTTTATCATTCTCTACAGTAACCTAATACATGAGTTATGCAATGTTGCATTGTCTGAAAATGAAAATATATATTCGTAAAGGATTTATATCCCTCTACTTTTATAAAATTAACTGATGTTTAAAACTATTTTAAATTTAATATAAAATCACAGCATGTCCTTTTTATTTCATCTGTACAAAGCTTTGAAGATGTCTTTTGTTCAAGTTAAGGCTTAAATTCATTTCTACTTTAATTAAAATATTGAATACATGGAAATCTTAAAAAGGGAACTTTCATCAATTTATTTATGTCCAAGTAGGTTAAGTATATATATATATATGAGGTTCACTCACCACTAAGCTTATGAAAGGATCTCACGGTTGGACTGCTGTTAACTTCGCAAACGTATACACCGGAATCCGTTGGTTTGGATTTTTTTATTACCAGTACCCAGACATCTCCTCCAACCGGAACTTCTTTCATTTCCTCAGATCCTGGAGGCACTAAAATCGATAGATTGAAATAATAAAAATCGAACTTTTCGTTTCTGGAGAGTCTTGAAGATGACGAGAATAATGAATCGCAATGAAAGCAGCGGCCTTGTTCACTAGAACCACTCGTCGATTTAATCTTGCATTCAAAAGTTGAACAATTTCATCTGCATTTAATGTTCTGCGGCTGGTCCTACTACCATCTAAAGTATTTAATGTGCGATCGTATGCTGGGTTTACTTTCTAGAGGAATGTATATACAGCATTCTTAAGTGTAAGAAGCTTGGAAGCAAGTAAAAAAAAAGTAATTCGACTTCTTCAACCAGTTTTCTGTATGCAAGGATTTTTAAACTGCTTAATATTACTATAGTTTGTAGTGGAGGTATTATCATTAAAGGAGAGTACAGGTGCATGCTTGTTTTACAGGTAATAGTATACTATCCTGAATGGCAGGTAGTAGAAGTAATTACTAACAGGAATGCAAAAAATGTTTTCAATAATTGATCGTTTTTGCCAATCTTGCGTTCAAGAATTTTGATCGATCGTCCAATATAAATTCCAAACGCCAATCAAATTGTTCTGATTGCAATAAGAGGGTATACTAAATAAAGCTTTTGATATTAGAAATAATCAGTAGGTACAACTTATGCCGTATGTTATAAAAGTTGTAGCAATGAAAAGGCCGATTGTAATATTTCACTTCGGCGGATGTTATAATTAAAACTAAAAAAAGCCGCAACATTATCACTGATTGCCAAAACAACTGAAAAAATATCAAGGTCTGATTGCCATGCGGTGTAGATATTTCCATGTATGTTGAACCACAGAAGCAGACATTCAGTCAGTTTAGATTTGGCTTTCATGACGAACACGCGTTTGCCTTCATTTTTTGTCATGCATATATCGCGAAACGTCGGTGCCATACTGCTGCTCTTGGCAATATGCTTTTCTATTCACGAAGTTCACGGCCGGCTTTATATTTACGACAACTTTCAACAAGTTATGAAGAACGGTCAATCATCGTGGAAAGCAATCGTGATACAAAGCAACCGCGAGCCTGGCAAGCATTACGAAACATATACCCTCGCAACGTACGCCGGGGTTGGTAACGTGGAAGACCTCTTTATCGTCAATAAGATAGGCGCCTTGCAGCCCGGAGTGTTCCAGCACCTATCCCATTTACGCAACTTGCATTTAGGCGAGAATTCCTTGCCAGTGATAAGAACCGGCGACTTCAGTGAATTGCAATTGTCAAATTTATACCTCGGCGAGAACAACATTAGTCGCGTGGAGGCGGGTTCATTTGCAAATTCGGTCATAGACCGCATCGATTTGTCTCACAACCGTTTGCAAGAAATACCCGTGCGAGTCTTCGATAGTGCGGCGTTAACGAAATTGATTCTCGCTAATAACGAGATCTCGCGTCTCACCGAACGTTCGTTGGGCATCAATTTAACGCACCTCGACCTTAGTCACAATCGCATCAGGGATGTGCCCCTAACGATGTTCGAAAATTTATATGCTCTCAAGTACTTAAACATGAGCTATAATAATTTACCCACGCTCACGTCTGCATTCTGGCTACGCAGTTTGGAAGTGCTAGATGCGTCGCACAACGTCATACGGCTATTGATCAACGGAGCGTTCGAGGATTATCCGCGTCTGCGACAATTGCATTTGGATCACAACGAACTGCTATATTTGAATCCGCAGAGCTTCTTGAAGCCAGCTCCGATCGAAGTCCTTCACATCGAACACAATTTGCTGACATTCCTGCCCGGCGAACTAGGAGAAATATTTGCGAATTTGAAGTATCTCAAGTACGGTGGGAATCCTTGGAGTTGCTCATGTTTGATTCCCGTAGAAGGTTTCATTAAGAGTGCAAAGGTTGTCGTCGACAAATGCGATAAGGTGTTCTTCACCGATGGCAAGGAAGCTGTGTGTCTCACTGCTTACTCTGACTGTTATGGTAATGAGACTTTGTTGCTTTTGGGACATCCAGAGATTTATCAAAGTTTGATAGATGGCTATAAGTGCTAAACATGTGTATTGATTAGATGATTATATATGTATAATCGTTCGATATATTCAAATAAAATAAGTATTGCAAAGGAAAGTTGGGAGAGGGTGTATCTTATCTTGTTATAGGGTTAGATGTACCAAGGAGCTGTTATTCCGAGAGGGGAACATAAACACGCCTTGGAATCAAAGTTTCAGCATTTGGGTTCCTTATTTGTTGTTAAATAATCAAAGTTTCCGGAAGTCAAAGTGTATGAAGCGAACAGTGGTGGTTTTGGTTACCCCAAGCTGTATTTCGAGCATAACTATGTAGTCTAGGCACTATCTCTATCTCTGCGGTTGGTCTCTACTTCTATCCATTTAACTAACATTCCTGTATGAAATAAACCGAGCACACACGATCGATAAAACCTTACTTTTTTGTTAATATTGTTGTTTAAATTTTGCTCAAATTCATAAAATTTGTGTGTGAATTCACATACCTGGATCGTGCAGGACCATGAAGCGCCTGTCAGCGGTGACACTCTTCTCGCCGGCGGTGAGTACTCTGGTGCTGTGTCGCTCCTTGTCCTCCTTTTTCCACATTACGGTGTACTTGCCGATGTCCTTAACGACGCATGTAATTACAGCATCGTCGCCTTCCCTCACGTGAACCGGATTAGTGAGACTGTCACGCATCGACGGTAAACCTGTAACGAGATCGACTATTACAACACTGGTGTTTACGACTATCTGGTGTACCGCAACATCCGCTCACTGTATTAGCCTCATGAGTGATATTAAAAATTTAAAGCCCCATAGGAATCGCCCCCGATAAGCTGACGGGGCACTCGCAATGCTTTTGCTGACTAGAAGCGAATAAGTTGGGAGCACCACGTCTCCAGCCGTTTATGCATGCACGACATTTGTCATAATAATAATATAAAAGCGTCCCTTTGTGAGCGGGCATTTGCGGTTCCGGGTGGGCAATATGTTCATCGTCATTTATCTTCTGCACCATCATATATTTTGTTTGTCCGGGATGCTTGTGGCATGCGGATTGGCATTGCTCTGTTGCATATGAGATGGCCGCGGCCGTCCAATGTCAAGAATTAATGAGCGCCGAATGTATTACCACGTTGTTTTCCTTCTTCCTATTCTCATTTTCTTCTCATGTGCTTTTTTTCTCTCATTAATTTAAGGCGTTCATAGTTAATGTTAATAGTGACTGTTAGTGTTAGTTAGTTACTGAGGCAAATTATTTAAACAATTCGGTTTAGAGACCGTATAATTATTTGAAGAAAATATAGGGCATTACCAAGTTTTTAAATTAGCTTTCTATGCCGGATTTATCGGATTGCAAATTTCACGGATTTTTTATCCACCCTAGCTATAAAACACAATACAATCACATTAAACGATTACCACCCGGAAGGAAGCACTGTCACCGCAGTTTAAAAAATGTATTAAGGACATTAAAAAGAGTGGTTTCAATAACCCGGAGAGCTAGGAGCTATTCGTACCTGTCAACGGACCATAAAAATAAGCGCCAGCTGTTCTGGCAAGAGAGCGTTTGATTAATGAATGCTCATTTTGGTTAATAACAAAGTTAATCTTGCACTTTTAAAAGACACATAAGATCATTAGTTCAAAGTTCTATTAGCAGAAATGTATGGAGTCCTCTCATCGCTAACAGCAGCTATAGCAAATCAGCGACTTCATCAATTTACCAAATTTTGTGCAATGAAGTTGATCCCATCCCAAAAATTGATTACATCCCAAATTTTCAGAGCTGGCGAGATGAGAATATTTAACACACCTATAGAGTATGTTCGATTTGAGCAAAGGATGAAGTAATTAATTCTCGTTGATATAAGCCAGTGGTAAGTTTTGAAATATTTCTCCAGTGTATAATAAGCTGTTGCCGTAACTTTTCAATGACCTAATACATAAACCTTTAAAGCTTTACTTAGTCCTTATCGCAATGAAATTTTAGGTCACGAATACTGGAAAGCTGCCGAATCGACTTCGAAAGGCTTTGTACTTTTGACAAAACCAGAAAGCGTTGTAATTTTGAGAATGGCAAAAGAGAAAAGTTCTATTCGAAGCCTGTGTTCAGCTAGCAGCACGGAATCCTGCACTTAAAACTCCACATCAAACGTGTGCAGAAGTTGGCTGCGTCACCGAGCAAGACGATGAGAAGAGGCGTCGGCGTCGCGACGTGGCGCTTGAGCATCATTCTGGAGCAGGGGCTATGTTACGAGCGGCGTAATAGTCTTGTTATCATTAACGTTGCGCCGCGCTAATTTAAGTAGACATGCACACCTACTTAATGAAAAGGCGCGTTCTTCAAGACGCTAGGAAAGACGGCGGCGGCGGTGGTAAACTTTTCTTCTTCGCGAGCGCCAACGAATTAGTTGCGCGTATAGGCGCAATGCTAGATGGATGGAATGGGGATGGAGGGTTTTATACGTTCGCGAATATAAATGGTCTGCTGTGTGCACCGTTGTTGGTGAATAGGGCGCGGAGTGTACGAGTTCGCCTATTCTTTCCGCGTCTTCGGGGCAAAATATGCATAAACAGAAGTATTAAATGAATAAGATGCAAAAAAGCGAGCCGAGGGCATTCAAACTTCTTTATTCATGAGATCGCCAAGTTGAAGCGTTCGAGCGGCGGTTGGGGCGGGTGCACAAGCGGCGGCGGCGAGGAATATTCGACAGAACGTGTTAAGTGGAGTGCGCAGCGATTTGCATGATCAAATGTTTGCCAACAACCGAATTCTGCTGCGAGTCTCCTGCGTATTTAATAAATATCTCGGATTTGAAAAATCTTTATTCGCCTCGCATAAAAATTTTCATAACATTAGATTGAGGAGATGAAAACAAAGAAATTATAATGTTTCCATGACGATCAGTAGGATGTCTGATTGTATATGTATGTCAAATATTCATATCGGTTTAGATTTGACGAGAAGTGTTTTTATATTTTGTGAGTAACTATATTATTTATATAAATTTAAAAATATATTAATTATATATTATTTGTATTTTAACAGCTCCTAGAAAACCCTGAACCTATTATGAAGCGCTCCGGACAACCCACCAAGTACTCTGATAACGAGAAAATACGTAACCGTTATGTTCAACGTACGGAGAAACGCAAACGGAAGACCTACAACACTAAATACTTATGGAGACTCTTCTGTTTCCTGCTCGCAATCCTGCTGATTTCAGCAGTCGTGAGAGATATTGGTGTCTGCAAAATTTTCTACTGTAAAAAATAATGCACTAATACATCTTCTCTCTATGCTAATTCAATATGAAAGTGTATCTTTGTTCATTAAATTATAATAGATAAATGTGTTTTTAAAATTTCTAAGAAAATATTAATTGTGAGTCAATGGTTTTCCTGTACTCAATGACCTGACATAGATTGACCAAGAGTTTCCTTATTTGTGCTAAACTAATGCTAATGCATCCATGTGTTTATAGTTTGTAATCGTATCCAATCAATGCATAACGGAAGCAATTTCAAAACAATCTCCCGTGATGCAACTGCAAACTGCTGTGGCTTGTGTTGACAATTTCCTCCTTGGGCGCAGCTATATGTTCTGTTTTAAATATAGGTACGAGTTGCCCAACTTTCGACACGACAGAACCCTACAATTCGGTTACATGAAAACGGTTCCAATCAAGAGAAGCCCTCCTTTATTGGATTTGTCCACGTTGATAGTTCACGCGCTGCGCCGTGTCCGCTGACATTGCAGCAATCTAGCTCCGAAAACAAGATATGAGAACACTCGATGACAAGGAACATAGGGAGCAATTCCTGCAAGCAATATCGTGATAAAATGTAACGTCGGATTTGGAGCGGATACATTTTTCCATAATTGGAACGTTTGTTAGCGTAGTAAAGGCGAAGAGCATTGGGTATCGGAATCATCTCGGAAGACATAAACCACTTCCATTATTGACATTGGATATGACTTTCATACGATCGGCAATTCGCCGAGTGCGGACGTGTCGTCTCATGTACATACTCAATTGCAGCCCGTGCAAATCTAACGAGGAGGACATGATCCCGATAAGTCGCCAACTCGTCCGACATTAGCTTATTTCCTCATGAGGAAACGAAGCGGATATGACCGTGATCGGCAAGGTGAACAATGATAACGCGGAATCTATTCGTGGGTAGTTATGTTGCCATCTCGAACGAATTTCTAAACACGTTTCAGAATAATCCACCAAGTGCTGTTATTAGCACTAGTAGATAGAAAACCATCCCCTACCGCTTTACCTGCGCATCTATCCCCCATGATGGTTGAAACATTCCAAGTGGAAAATTAACGTCGGGACCAGGAACACTCTTCGCTTTTTTTGTGCATTCTCAGCCACGCATCCTTCCTTCGGCCGAGCCGGGCCAATCCTGCTCAATATTTTATTATTCATTGTGAAAATTCATGCCTGATACGTGCGTCCCGCCGCTTGCACCGCCTGCTGAAGAAAAACTTGGCGGACATTTATTACAGTCTGTTACTACGCGTGTCTACTGCTACTTGTTGAGAATGAATTACAACCGAAATGGAATGCGCTTATTAAAAAGCCTTAATTAATTCCGAAATGGACTTATATAATAAATACGCGCCGTGGTCCCTCCCCAAACGGATGCGGCTCCACCGGCTCTACCAACACGAACATTAGTTAGTTGTGAATGGCGACGGGGAACCAGAGCAGAGCCGGTAGTTGACATTGTTGAATTGTCCCTCTGCCGTCGCCACATATCCATTATTATGAACGTGGCTGCATGTATCGGAGTCTGTTGGCGTGTGCGAGTTCAATTATGAGTCGGATATGTGGAGCACGTGCTCGCAAGCGTTCTAAGGCTGGAGAATCAGTGGCCGTAGCAAGTTCGCTGCCTTTGACTTTCATCATACTATTAGGGGCGATGTGAAACGTTTAATACTGTATTGGTTGGCGGCGTTTTGCCGCCATGTAGGTATTGTTGCAATGATTCACCGACTGCTGTCTTCCACAGGCATGGCCATCAAGTGGTTTAGAGTAGGGCGTGAGAATTGTAACTGCGCTACAAATTATGGGGCATGTGTTGTTGCAAGAGCGCACGCAGATATATTTTTACCTTTGCCTTTATAAGACTAGATATCGCACTGTTTGGACAAATCCAGTGTATCTTAATACCTTCTAGATTTCATTCGGTGTTTACCGAAACCGCAAATGCCATCAACAGTGTCGCGATCTAATCATAACCACTTAAAACGTATACGTAGTATACCCAGCTCGACAGGATTATTGCTATGTTCCCGTTTGGTGCAGAAATGTATATACCCCAAGCAAAGTATTACGTGCGGTTTTTCTCAGTTTATGTACTGACAGAGTTCGTAGCAACTGCAAATCCACGCTCTTCATTGTACTACATTGCGTTACGTGGTCAGAGGGTAAAATCCAGGGACGAGAAATAGTAATCGTAAATAGGAAACGGCGCGGAATGCGTTACTGGTAAATCTGAGGATCATCATTTACGTGGTCGTCCTACATGTCGGGATTAAAGTGAAATTTATACTCTTTGCCCTTGCTCGCACCTTTCGTTTCCGTTGTCCTATATGATGCACTTGTTTAATAACAGCCTGCCAATCTCGATTAAATCGGCTGAGATTTTATGCAATGATCAGTATAATAGTATCTTGAGCTATAATTTGGAAATGGGATTAGGTGATGACGATTGTGTCGGAATTGGAATTGGCACGGATATATTAATGCGATTATACCGGCGACCAAAGGTAATTTATGTCGTACGTATTAACGAGAATTCGTTCCATCCGCCAAGTTCCTTCCATCTCGGCTGTTAGGACTTCATCATTCGCGACACAGCAAGACAACCGCAATGTACGCAATTTGCCCAATAAAGGGCTCATTTCAATTTGAACACATTTCCTGTCGCATCCAGTCAATTGCATCACATGCACTAATCGAACTTCTCGTCAAAGCTAAAGTGAACTGAACTGAATCTAGCAACGATACATTTATGAGAAAATTTGAGCAATTGTTACGTTGTTGTATAGAAAATGATGTTTGATATTTACTTACCCAAAATGCAAACAATTTGGTTCAGGTTTGATTAATCATATTGCGATCATTATTTAGCAAAATTAGCTCAACTTCAACGTGCATGACTTAGTTTTGTTAACATTATCGATTAACATGATTGAACTTAAAATTGTCTTCGCTCTTCGTTCTTCGGGGCACTTCTTCCATGATTTTGGAATCCTATAGTTGATGCCCATTATTGGTAAATTTATTAAGTCACTTGGAAATACGCGTGGCATGCAGGTTGTGACCAGTCGACGAAATCCTGGAGTAATTTGCAGAAAGAAAAGAACGTTATTCTTTGATTGTAATTTTACTTAGATCTATAATACAGAAACAGTACGCATCATGTTATGTTCAGTTCGTTCAGTTCAGTTTACACTTCAGGCCAGCTATTATTCACATAACAATTGGAAATATTACTTAGTCGCTCAATTAGAGCCTTTCATTTCCATCCTTTCCTTCATTCTTTGATACAAAGCTTAAAACTCGTCATGCCTTTCGACAATTGCCTATCTTGACGCGTCTTAAGAAGAACAATGTAAAGCAATTGGAAGAATTGAAGGCTAGGTAACATTTGTCTCAATTACATTCGATATAAACCGCTAGAGTATTATCATCATAAGCAACGGGATTATGCAAAATCTTGATCCAATTGTAGAGCGAACAAGTAAGTATTAAGGAAATTGGGTCAAATATCCTGCAAGAAGCAAAATATCAAGTGAACCTGACTTGGAAGGAATATAATTTAATTTGCCACGCTCGATGAACTTGTAATCACGACGGCGCGTTGTGCCGCGATGGTCGTAACGATGGCGTGCGCCATTGAATGACAAGAGCATTCAGATAATAGCACGATAACAAATGTACACATCTCACGAATTATTCCATTCCAGCTTGGATCTTGTGATATCGTCCGCGGTAATAGTTGCACAACAGCGAGGAATGAGAAAAAAACTTGCTCTTTCAGCAAACTCAAATCGAATCGCAATTTGTATCTCAAACAACTTCCAGAATTCCCAAACAAATTGCTAGTTTGCCTTAGTCGCTTCGCGCGCCAGGGGTTTTATTTAAATAAATATCATTAGCCAACGTAAATATTTGCACTTGTAAGGCATGCAAGCATGTAGAGGTAAGCAAGCAAACAAGTAAACGAGATGGGGAGACGGCAGACGGCTGGCTGCTGCCGAACGTGTGCAATGCAGGTGCTTTCCACAATGCCGTTCTGGTTTTCTTCCGGGCAATTCCTATTCTAATATTACTTCACGTTACCATTGCCAGTTACCATCATGCGCATGGATATAAAATCGTGTTGAATAGTAAAAATTCGAAATCAATATTGATAGCAAACACCTACCCCTAATGTGTCACTGTTTTCTTGATCATGTAATTCGTGACGATACGCGTTGCCTATTGACATCGAGACGTTGTTTATGGGTTGCGATCACTTCCCTAATACCGATTCGTGTCGCACCCGCGCCTTGCGGCCTTATAACAATATTTTATTGTAGAAGGCGCACTCAAAAATAGAAAGGAGTTATCAGACGAGTGAAATCCCTTTGGATATAAATGGCATTTTGGACAAAGCATATAGCTCTAGGAAAATAGAGAGAGGATACAGTTGACTTTTGGATCATGAAAAATGCACCCACCTCTTCATTGATATTGCCATGGGTATTATATAACTATATCTACTACTACGACTACTATATAATTCTTTTCTTCGAAGTAAGCCGATAGACCGATCGTCTGCGTGCGGGCTAGTTGATAATGGTTTCTAATGGTCTGTGATGGGACCAGTTGGTAATCAGTCATGAGAGGATCAAGAATCCTTTCGGATGAGCTGAAGATTTCGTCCGACTTCTATATAAAGCAGTCGGTTATCCTTCGTCATCATTTTCTATTTCGAAATTGTATGAGGTGTGATATGGGTATAAAGGTTTTTGATTTGATTATATTATAAGATCAATAAAGATTAGGGGCGTATGAAAAAAAAGTGAATTAGGTATAGTGTTATAGCGCTTTTACTCAAAATAGAATAGCAACTAGGAAACTAGTGCAAAATTTAATTACTGATATGGAACGGTAAGGGCTCCTAATCTATATTAAGCGACCAACCTAATTATTACATTGTGGTGGAACCAGCAATTCAAATCGATTTTGGCGCAAGCCAATGCGGCGTGCCACCCTTCGTGTTATTTACTTTTTCGTGCCTAAAATCAAGGTGTGCCTCGCATTCGCCTTGAGGGCCAGAACACCAACCCTGTTAATACCCAGTACATTAATACAGCGTTCTTGGCTTATGCATATATGTTTGCTCACATTTCATGCGCATATTTATTCCAAGGGTTTATCAAAGTGCCTAATGCGTGCTCGCGCAAATGGAAGCAACGAACGTTTCAGTGGAATAAATAGAACGAAATACGCGCCATTCTTCGAAATGCTCATAATCAAAGAAGCGGATAATACGCAGGATAGATATTTTGTTCGATAGCTACCTGCGTCAAGCACGGGTGCTATGTGTATAAAATTTCCGACATGGCACGTCTTGAGTGGATGGCAGAAAGAACTTTATTTAGTGCATAATGCAGAAATAGTTATTGCCATGTATTTATTTTGTCTCAAAAATTGAAAAAGTTTAGCTAATTCAACGTCGAAAAGCAATCGGATATCTTAAATAAAAGTTGCTATATTCTATTTACATATAACCGCATATCAACATTTATTCAAACTAGCTTTTTTGTTGTTCACTGATAGCATCCACTTTTACCAAACGCGTTAGGTCCGTTCCCAAATGCCATGCAAACTTTTAAAATGAAGCGGCGCCCGCCACGTAGTGTTAGTTGACTTATGTTTGAGGGGAATTGAAATTTTCAGCTTCCTCTCTTACACCGAAAGTAGTGCAGACATAATCCGACAGCGTTTTACTAACCGACTTGATTTATACAATCGCATTCGTGTGATAAGAGATTCTCTCATGTACGAACGCCGAGCAAATAAGTTTTCCACCTTTCACGCTTTCGTGTCGCGCACGTCCCGCGCTCACTCTCCCTCCGCATTGTCCGCAATTCCAATTTCAACCTTCGCTTCCATAGCACGAGTACACAAAGCTTGTGCGGGGGAGGCACGTTTATGAAGTCAGTTTTGAGTCGTCGCAACGAGCTCGACCGAAATGAACTAAAGAGCTACGTAGCGCCGTGTTGACAGAGACTTCTGGAGCTCTTCGAGACGCTGAATTACGATTAAGATTATGCGAGGTTATTACTTTATGCCGAACAGTCGCGACTGCGGTCCTAAGCAAGCAGCACAATTTCGATACGCTTTCACTGATTCACACGTTTATCAGCCAGTATATCATGTCCGTGTTAGTTCAGCCGAGAGACTGGCAAAGCGCTTTAGTTTCACTTGAAATTAAACAGCTTAAATGCCGACTTAATTTAATTATGCTATGCGTAATCCTGCTCTGTGCTTCATCTAGCTTCATCGTGCATGGGACGTGGAGCAAATGAGCGCGAATTTAATGTGACAAATGCATATTAGGAGGAAATATTGTCGTTTTCAAATGAGCGCGATTTATTCAGTCTAATAGGAGTAGCTAGCTCGCAAGTTATTCCAGCGAAGAAAGTAGAGATGCAACGGTAGTCCCGGCGACTGCGCCAGACAATGTCTTCCTCTTCGTGCGATGATAAGTTGGCCGTAGCTGTTGGCAGTTGGTTGTTTTGTTAATGCATTTTCAATGTGTCTAAGACGTCTGCATTATTGCGATCGTTATGACTGCAATCTGCGCAACGGATGGAAGTATTCTTTTTGTTATGTAAAAAGAACGAGGGAATGAGGTCTCCCAAGCCGATACTTATGGGCTGCGAGCGCCTTTGTGCGTGGAGAGTGATTGCGCCCTGTTTGTCAACGTCGACGAGAACATAAAAGGGTATCAAGTTGGATAAATTGAAAACAGCGGTTCACACTCTTATTCTCTTATTCAATGTATGTGCTCGCGTTCATTCGACTGAGCAGCCGCCCGCAACCGTTTTACAAGGCAATCTTTGAAGAAGGGTGATTAGTTTTTGAGAAGCAGTCAAAGAATGTGTGCTCATGCGGGTTAACGACGTGAATATTTCGTTGTGCTGTGTTGTGGATCATTTAGTGTATTAGTATATGTATATAGAGATATATGGATATTACCATAACAATCATGTGAACAGCTGCTTAGTAATTATACAAACTAGTAATTGCCACAAAGCAAGCGAATTTAAGCGTCGAGTAATATAAACAAATAATAACGTTTGAGCCAATTGCAAATTACCACGATTTTGTAAGCTTATACATTAAAGCATACTTCATCCGCATTCAATACCCGAATAAATTACGTTGCGCCAGTTCAATATTTGCTCTCTTCGTATGCCGTATTTCGTATATATTTACTGAATTTCCTTGTGTTCTATCAGCTTCATGCACGATGCACACGACGCAGCATTCTGTTCTGTTCATTGTTCAATATAAAATAATTCAATATTTAACGCCCAACGTCTGGAAAAATAAACTACAGAACATCCCATACCTTGCTCATCTAATGTTATTTATATAAGGCATGTGAATATAAAACTAGCTTTATTTCAGAATATTATAAAATATACTGTATGCCTATGCGGAAAATCAAGCCATTCGTATGTGGATATTAAAAGATTTCGAGGTGAGACAATCTGTATGTATACACCACCCCCATGTATAGTTGACACGCACGAATCAGAAACGAGGACCTTCCGTATTATACGACTTTAACATTGCACAAAACCAGATTTACGGCATATAAGACGTCAAAACAGGACATAAATTACACCTGTCGCAGGAATAATTTCATC
This sequence comes from Lissagria laeviuscula, assembly GCA_030264695.1. Classification (NCBI taxonomy): domain Eukaryota; kingdom Metazoa; phylum Arthropoda; class Insecta; order Coleoptera; family Staphylinidae; genus Lissagria; species Lissagria laeviuscula. The sequence continues at coordinate 19,375 of JARJDU010034818.1, read as the reverse complement.
GCGGTCTACTCGGTTGACTTTGCTCATATTTTGATGCTGCATAAATATTTGAAGGATATTATTAGTTTAGTTTTTTTGCCACTGAACAATTATTTATTTCGAATTAATTAATTAATCAATGGTTAACAGTAACAATATAAATTTGGTTCAAGTTAGACTTGTTCAGTAGATTGCGCTTAATTTTGATATTTATCATAAGGAAATTTTTTTAATTTTTTGGTTCGATGGCTTCGACAAACCCAAACAATTAATTATACTATCACTAATTTAAAAATATTACCCCAGGAGAGACAAAATATAAATAAAATAGAAAAATGTCCCGTCTTAAAACAAATAAACTTCATGATATAGCATCACACGATAGAATAACAAAATTTCCCAAATTGCATTGTCAGAGCAAGCAACAAGCAAGATATTTTTCATAACATTCTTTCATCGCTCATTCATTCATATTATGCAGCATTGTGTAGCTTAGCTGTTGGCATAAATGTAAACGTTTAAAACATCAGGGCTAACATTACGCCAGACATTCGCTCATGCATTTTCATTTGGTTCACTTGTTAGTTTGCCAGAATGTGGCACGACAGCCACTAGTATTGCAGCAGGACGTAAGATGTAAGGATGTGAGCACGCGTCGGCGTCGTGACGAATGATATATTATTTTGTTAAAAACAACAAACGGGCGCTGCCGTCTCGTTGCGTCTCTTCATCTCTTTAGCGACGGATGCTTGGGCGACTGGGCTGCAGACGTGCTCGCCGTGAACGCTCTATAACTAACTAGCTAGCTACATATATGAGTACCGCTTTTCGCAAAGCACTGATATTGCATGGAAACGCACAAAACGAGCCGGAAGGAAAGGTTGAACGACAGCTAAAGCCCCGGCTACGCTCACGACGTCGGATGATGGCAGTTTTAAACAGCGAGCAAGGTATGTATTGCGTGTCTGCACACGCGGAGATGGCAAAGAGGTAATACGGGTGCAGAGGAGCGAATAGATGCGCGAAGAAGACCGCTGTGCGGCGGCACGGCGAAGCCTTTCTAACCCTCCGAAAAGAAGATAAATAGTTTAGTGCATAACATATGTTTATTGTGAAGTGAAGCGGGCATTTAGGGTTGCAGGGCAACGCGCGAGGGCGGCACTAGAAACGACGGTGGATGGACGTGTGCCGCAGCAGGCAGACGGAACGAACGAGTTTAAATGGGACCACAATGAAAGGTGGACGGATGAGCATTCGAGAGTAGAGAAGTTGGAAGAATGGCTTTAACTTCCACCTTTATTACTCGATATACAACACAATGGCGTGGAAATATGGCAGTTCAGTTAGAATTGAAGCCTGGTGACGCGAGCGCTTACACTTACATATGCATGGCTTGTTTCTCCAGCGCCAACTTGTCAAATATACCAAATATTGATATGGCATTGTCGTAGGAATTGAGTGGGACTGGTAAAAATCGATCGCGTCAATTCCCGATTAAAGCAAAAGTTACTAAGCTAACTTACTTTGAATCGTCGTGATGAATAACATCATCAGATAAACGATGCCGGAGCACCTCATAGCGTCGTGGATCGTCTTCTGGCGATGCTAATGCTTGAAGCGCAGCAGGCTGCGAATAACTCAAATCTGTAACAATAAAGCAACAATAAGATTCGAGAAGAGCGCTGCAAGAAAATTAATAAAAATGTTTCATCCTTGCGCCGTGGAGAATTGATTAAAATAACTTAACTTAAATGTTTGAAATTCCAAGTGAAAAATGAAATTGCTTTCTTCGCTACAATCCGACAAATACGCATATCATAATATGCAAGATGGTGGAAACTTTCCGCTTTTCACGTTTAAACAAGAGCGTCATTAAAACTTTTGTGTTTTATATGCGTTTTATGAATTTGCCCATTTTTGCGCACTACTCCGCACGTTGAACAATACGAATGAATATAATGAACAGGTTACATGCACGTTTTCTTATAAAGCTTTCAGATCAAGGGCGTAACACTATTCCTTATATAACACAGATATCATTTATTTACACCAAGTAACAACATTTAATGTGGCTAGTCACACTTAATTTTTTTACTAATTAAATTGTAGTTGAATATATTGTCAAAACTTGTCTTTCATCTTGTGCAATAGCAGCTATAGCTATACTTGCTTTGCTGTGGCATTTGGCAAACCCTTGCTGCAATAATGCTTAGGTTAAAAAGCCAACCTTCTTCCTTGTTCAGAAATTGAGAAATGCGTGGGAACGCAAATTGTGCAAGAGAATATTGACTCCACCAAGATAACATGTAAAGCTAACAAAATGATCTAACGCGTACTGGTACTTTTTAGCTTATTTCCAAGCGCAAATATGTGCGGGAAAAATCTTGAACATCAAGAACTACAATGCTTGGTATATTCTTAAAAAGCTCAATGTATCAGTAGAGAATAAAACAGCGCAAAGCAGAAAGCACCAAAAAAAAGCAACGACAATTAATTATATTTTTTCGATTTAACGGATTATTACATTCAATTAAAGCGATCGACGTTAAGCTTGCGGTGGAATCCGAGCGGAACAATCGGAAAAGGCGGAAAATCCGGAAAAAGAGGATATCCGCCAACTAGCTCGACCGTGCGACGTCGAGCTGCCAACAAATCTTTAGGAAAACTCCAAGCTCGTTGTTTTTATCGTGAAATTAATTTTGTTTATAGCGTATTGTGCTAGAGCACTCGAAAGGACGAAACTGTGCTGAGACTGACTGTAACAGATATTCAGCCAACATCAGTAGAAAAAAACTACAGTTAATAGAGAACGAATTCTTTGAAGAATGAAAGTACCAACTGAGAAAACAATAAAGATTATTATATAAAAGTGCAGTGAGATATTTAGGATTCCATATTAGAATTAAACTATACAAACTTTATGAAATTATGTGTATGCAGATAATTCAGTTTCAATTAAACCAACCGCAATATTCGCTTGACGAGGCGCAGCGAACTCATTCAGTGCGATTTCTCTTAATTAATGAAGCCGCAAATTTCCGGCAATCGCCGATAATTACGTCATTTTTATATATTCGCGCTTGGATTGATTCAATCAATTAAGGCGAAATAAAATCACGTTTGGAAGCGCCGCTCAGGTGAATGCAACCAATGCGTTTGGTAAGATGAACAACCGACGGAGTTTGAAAGCGTCGCACGTCTGCCGTAAGGTTCCATTTCGAATTTGCGTTATTCGCATTGCGTGTTGGTGCTGCCTGCCTGCCTACCGGTACATGTTCTTTGGGCGTAACATAACAAACGCATTAAAGCGCATAAATTGTGAATTTGTCACCGGTACATCATTTGTGCGTTTCCGATGTTGAATTCGACCACTGGCATCGTTCTTGCGTTGTTGGTGTAAACACACATAACATGCTACTCGACTATATATAATATACGTTTGCCGTGTGGTAAACAATTCAAGCTGCTATATGTTCAACCTGATGAAAATCAATGTGCATTTTAGTGAATGCCGTGAATTATAGCGAATTTAAAATGGAATGTAAATATGTTGGATTTGCGATAGATTTAGTACGGTTGTTATACATAAATCGACGTTTTGCTATGTATAGTACTAGAATTAATTTATAAAGCTTTCGGGATTGTACATTCGGTTGCCATTATATTCAAAAAAAAATTCTACCAACGAACAAAACTAATTTTACTCAACTCTTATTGTATGCAACCCAATTTACAAACAAGAAAAGGTGTGGTATAGTGTAAAAGTGGGGATACAATAAATATCAAACGATAAAGCATAGAAAATTCAATTTAAATTATCAAATCGCATACATAATCGAAGAATTGCTTGTCTAATGTACAAGTAAACTATGACAAAAGATTGCCAACTACTAAACTATATAGAAATCTCATGCCAAATCCCATTTCTTTGCAATTCCATACCTCGCCGGAGAAATGTTTGCATGCAACGCAGCGAATATGAGAGGAAATAATGATTATCGTAAATAGAGTACAAGGTTTCCGAACGTTACGTACTAGGGTAACGGAAAATCAAGTCGTGGAAAATGGAAAAACGTTCACGGAGCATGGGCACGTCGTTATGCTCCAAAACGCCATGGCCATGAAGCAAATGTACTGTTAAACTGTTATCGCTCCGAACATATTCATATTCTACTTTTATGCACTTCCCGATCCGCTCAAAACGTTTTCCATTGCATTTCATCCGCCGCTTTTCATTTTCGGTGTGCGCAGACAGTCGGCAGCCATCGACTGGAAGAAACAATTGTACTCAGCGGCAAATGGCGCAATTGCTAAATTTACGAGACGACGATACTCCTCAACGACGCCAATCGCCATAGATTAGTTGGACTACCAGGTTGTTGCTTGGTTTCGCTTGGCTTTGCGACACCGGCGGTCGATTACAAGTATCGGCGACGAACGAAGAAATTCTCGGTCGGCTCACACAATGGCTCGTCGGTTAATTGGATGGGCTGGGAAAAAGTGAAGCTGTAAGTACGAACACGATGAGTGTGGTATGGATGCGGCCGAATGGACGGTGTAGTGCGTCTTCTACGTTGTCAAGTCGGTAGAAGCAGTGTGGATATGTGAAAAGAAATTGGAGCAACTTTTCCTCGTCGAGCCGGAAAAACGACAGGATACATCGCGCCTTCGGAATGAAGTGACGAAAAGAATTGCATTGTACATAAAAACTGAGGATAAGTTGACAATGAAATGGTTGGGGTTGGGGTTGTGCAGTTGCTACTAGTTCAGTGTCTTGGAAAAGCGAGTATCAAAGTGACAGCAAGAAATGATGAAGGCTCGCGCTTCCTAGTCGATAGTTTTGCTGAATAGTTACTGAATTTGTAAAAAAAAAAATTGTTTGTAGGAAATGTTAAAGACAAAAGAATTGCTCCTATACCGTTGTAAAGAGGATATGAACTCCATGACTATTAGTTTAAGAGATACATTTCTGCTTACTTTTACTGCCTAGATTTTTTTTTTTTTTGGGTTGGTGCAATCAGTACTTCACCCAAGCTGCCGTTGTTACTATCGGAACATTTTAATGTAATTTTAATGAACGCATTTATTTATTGCTCATATAATGCCACGCCAAATTTATACAACAAAAACATTATTGATTTTGAAAGCTCGCTTCGGCTAATGTCCTGAATATCAAAACTCATACGAACAGATCGAATTTTAAATGAATTATGCTGATGGCATTGTGATGTTTTAATACAATAATTAATTATTATCTGAACAGTTGGTTATTTTCCTACTCAAAAACAATTACTCTCTGCTTCACTAAACGTCAAACACTTAAAAATTTAAATTACACAATCTAACACCACAAAAGCTTTGCAGGCTTTTGTTCATTTGGACCGATTCTTTTATAATTTAATTCAACTCCTTCGCAAATGCACTACTTAAATCGAATTAAAGCCACGAATCATTCAAAAAGTAAATGAATCGCAATGCTAATAAAAAGAGCTAATTAATTGAAGGTTGTCGCAGGAAAACTACGCTGTTATAATAAGATGAAAAGTAATTTGTAGTTAGTAGTGAAATTTGGCACGTTCGAGATCACGACGACTTATAACACAGTTCGAGCACTAGGAAGATTAGTGACATCCGTTTAATTTCCAACCTATCCGGAATTCATAATTGCCAAGAAATTTAATAACTGAAGAGATTTTAATTATAGGATGTCCTAAAAACAAGTTTGTAATTAAATCAATTGGAATTTACCAATTACTAGCGCAAACTATACATTCCTTATCCTTTAAGATCCTTCATCTAACCTTCGAGAATACAAAACATTTGTCGGTGGATCTTCCGTTGATTAAGCCCTAGAACGAAGAGGTGTGCAACTGCGTGTATATTGTTATTTGCCCAAGAGTTCAGTGGTTGGTTCCGCTTGAACGATTTCGATTTTGCTGATGGTTCACAAGACGCAATAGCACCTTCGCAAATGCCGACTCTGTCTGTTTATTTGCACGCCGCTAAAGCAAACAATCTTCTCCGAGATGTTCGCACCATTGAATCTACCAAACCACTACAACAAATGCCTATTAATCACAAAAGGCAACGGCAAAAGGGACGACGGTAATTGACTGTCGAATAATAATTCAATGCAATCGACATGTGTATAGCAAAGTTGCAAAACCCTGTCATGCTTTTAACCATCCCCATCATAACTCGAAGAAGTCCGAGATATACTCATGAATGAATCATGCATTGCCTTCCTTATGCCATCTAAATGTGTCAACAACAATTTTCGACTCCCCAAAAGTTGATTTCCGAATTCTTCGGGGACCATCTGGAGGACATCTAGTAAAGTACGGCGACTTGAAGAGCCAAGTGGTTTTTGGAGACAATGGGATATACCGAAGGGAGCGCCGGCAAATCGGGAAGGCATCACGACGAAACGTAGAAAAATAAAGACTTAATATTTAAGAACGCCGTGCAGTCGGGGAAAATCGTCGACCGAAGCGTTTTTCTTTCCAATCTTCGCTTCGCTCTCTCTCACGCTTCTCCCCAACCACTCCAACCAAACCAACACGACACTCAATTTCGTACCAATATTCGGCCCGGACGCATTTTATTATTCCCAAGAGTAAATGCCAAGGACCCAGTTCTTCGTTCTCCCCATCCTCACAGGCGTTTCAGCGCGGTCGCTGTACTCGCCAGCGTCCACTCCCTAAATGTAGGTTTTGCTCGAACCACACCGATAAATCTTAAACGGCGCTATCAGAAACTCCTCAATAAACTCGCCGCCTCTACGACGCGTTGTTCATTCACTCGGCTGTGTGATGCGGCGGCGAGCAGATTGCCGCTGATACACGCCGAGAGAACTCTACTCGAAAAAGATGTCGAGCGTCGAGCTTATTCGACTTCTTCTTTCTTTTGAGTAAAGCCATCGGCGTGTGGATTGCGGGACGCCACATATCCATTGTGTGCGTTTCCTCGCGAAAATCGCTCCCTCGCAATCTTTCATTCGATTTTATGATGACAAAGGCTGGCGGCGGCAGGCACGCACACCATCACCGCGCGGAATTAGCAAGCGCACACAAGATCATCATGAACGCGACGAAAGACGCTTTCTGCATCCGAGTGTAGTACCTTTATTACCTTTAGGAGAATGTGTATGGTATAGATGCATAACTGTGGGGATGTAGTACCTTTAGCGACGAAAACTGGCCGCGAGGAGCGGTTGCTTGTGGTGGCAGGTTATGAAATTCCAACCCCCGCACTACTTGGTGGTAATGCTAACTTTTTCCATGGCACGCTTGCGGTCTGGCGAGTTGGTGGCAGCACACCAAATGGGTGGGAACGGCTGGAGCAGTGTGTCAAAAGGCAAACTAATGCCGCTTTTTTGTTCGGCTTTTTAACACATTTTTAATTAGGAATTCCTTGTTAAATATATATATATAGGCATGGCATAAATCAAATGAAGGCCGTTGAATTGTTTGAACAGGAGTATAGTGTGTAGACCAGGGGTGGCCTAGCGGGCCTAAAACTAATTTCACACCCAATAGATTGAACAAACTTTAAGCATACAAAAACAATGACAGAGCTTAATGCATTAACCGTTTCATAAACATTTAGCACAAATAAACTCTCTGATCGTTCTATCAAATAAAACAAATGTTTTGCTCATTGCCGCCGGTTACCGGCAGAGCGGTTAATGTCGCGACTACTGCTGCCACCGCATGTTTAATAATATAACAACAATATATAACGAAATATTGCATCGCCTGTTACACGCAATGGCAAACGGCAAAAGCGACCTTTGCAAACCAATGCTGCCAACTAATCCTATGATTATATACTTGCAACCATTTGCAACCCCCATACGCACAATATTTAATGCAAATGTTTAATTGTGATTGCATGTATGGCGGAGAACAGGCGCGAACACAATTGAGTAAAAACTCCATAACTCCGCTGATTGAATGCGATTGATTGTTGCGTCGGTTATTGAATTATGCGCAATGTATGTTTGTCGCTTCTGGTAGTTGCCCGCACGCAGATTTCGACAATTGGAGCTAATTAAACTCGTTATACGCTTGGTCAATTTTGCATGGATTCCAATTGATAAATTAAATACAACGCGCATTTTTGTATGTGGCATTCTATTTGTTCGGGAATTATGCTCATATTCGGATAATAGGCAGCCAATTAGGCTCCATTGAAATTCCAAAACAATGCAAATATGATTATGACGGTTTTTATGTATATATTTTATTGATTTGTAAGTACTTATATATTTCGGTAGGTATCGATTTGAAAATTTTGGTTAATTGCATGTTAAATGCAAATGCTGGATAAATGATCGACGATTTGTTTCCATGAATAACTGGGATGTTTCAGATTTGTCTTTGCATGATAAATCATTGATTGCAAGACTATATTAATGTACTTGGCTATTATTACACTCCATCAAGGGAATGTTTGCTCACCAAACCAACCAAATGACAACACACTGGTAAGCCCTTTAACATACAGTGTATGTCCATAACTGCCAACCGCATAAACTGCAGATAAATATCGAATGGTTTGACTTCATGTTTGTATTTCTAATGATTAAATAAACACGTAGGTGCGAACATTAAAAACTCATTTTCATTTCCTGTTTCTAGGCATTTATGCAATTACGCTTCCGCTCAGGTTTGTCCAACCTGTTACCAAGTCGGATTTAAACACTTAGCTGTATAAATACACCGTATATAGAAGCATTCTCTTACTACTATTTACAAACAGAATAATAAACTACTTCATGTAATTAGTCCTCGGATTAAATTGTTGCAACTCGCTTATAAATACCAAAAGCCCTTGTTTTTCTTACCACGAACCAACAGAAACAAATGCGAAGCAACACCAGCCCTTAAAATCGATCGACATTGTTGTTTCAAGGTACTACGCAAGGTCTAATCTAGGTTGACAATGAAACTAAGAGAACCGTCATCATTGCCGCGGCGGCTAGCATTTTCGTTTTTTTTTCTTCGATTAAATCACACTGGTTAGGTTCCCGTTGGCAGCCATTGCGTTCAGGCGCATTATTTCACCCTCTACCTACGCAAACAAGGCAGGTACACCGGCATTGCTGCGGTTTGCAAATATGCAGGCAAAGGAACATTCAAATATTTATTAATGCCAACGACTTCGGCTGCGAGAACGGCGGTGGCGGTGGTGGTCCCACTTTAATAATGAAAAAGAGTGCGGCCATAGTTGCCGGTTCCAGTTATGCCGCCGCCAGCATCGGCGTCGGCTGCTTTCAGAGCATTAGCCATCGTCGTACACTTAGGCCGTCTCGCATGCCGCCGCCACATTGTTCTCGCTTGGAATGCGAGCAAGAAGAGGATTTATAGACCCTCGTTTCGGCAATGAAAGACAACGAGACACTTTGATGTTGCGCGGCCAATAAAAGTCGGTGGAAATGATGTTAAGATTTACATTCAAGTAACCGCGCGAGAAAAATGTGTCTTTCATATTTTGTTTTAAAATAAAAATTCAATGACAAACGACAAACGTATTTTTGGGATTGGATTTGTTATGTAACGTTTTTGGTTGGATGTCGAGGAATTTGCGAGGTGGACGTTCTTGAGTTTTTAATTGCTTAAACGTTAAGTGGCTTTGAATTAAACATCGCTTGAGATTGCTGCCCGCTGCTTATAAATAATCGATCGTTGACTTCGTCGATTGTAGTATTATTTTTTAATGTGTGCTTCCTGTGATTAATGCGTTGGTATGAGTTGCGTCTAATATTCTGAGGGTCAAAGATACTCCAAAATATACAAATTAATATGATATTATAAATGTTGTTTTTTTTAGAAGCCATAGAGAATGATATACAAAGAACATATGATTATGCTGAAGGATATTGAACTTGAAGCTGGTTTTTTTTTTTTAAATATAAATTATGCAAATCACATTGGGTTCTAACTGTTTCATGTTTTTATTTTAGATTACATAAACGTGTTTTTTTCCTCTGTGCTTCTTCGCCGCTCGTGTATGTATAGATATTGTTACAAATGTTTATAATGTGTTTGCCTATAAATCCGTAAATATAGAATGTCATTGGCAGATGTTTTTTTTGTTGTTGCGAGTTTACGATATAAAAATATATTATCGAGGCGAGCTAAGAAAGAAAAATTCCGACGAGATACACACAAGGTAAAGCATAAATTTACTCTAAAGTACAAAGTCACACAAGTTTGTTGGTTGCTAACCTGCGCAAGTATTTAAAGAATTAATAAAGTTGATTTTGCTTATTTGAGATAAATTCTAAAGTTTGGACACTTTAACATTGTAAACGATTTGATTCTTTTTTTGGGTAATAGTTCTTTTAATCAGAATAATATCACCAATGGTCTGGTCTTGAATTTCAAACGAGTGATACCAATGTTGTTCGATATAATGCCAGAAGTAAGAACAATCAACGCAGGCTATCGCATGGGTAACAAATGATACAACATTCTATATTACGCCGATAACGCTCTGCTAATGGCAGAAGACTATGCCGACCTTCAACTGCTACTATACATATTCTTCACAACCGCCAAAAGGTACAATTTGTAAATTTCCAGGCACCAATCAGACGCAGACACCATCATTATCGAACAAGTCTTGAGCTTCAAATATCTAGCAAACGGCATCATAATCTTGAAGACTTAAAGTACAGGAAACTACCAACAACAACAACATCTAGAGAAACAAACACTTATCCACAGAAGGAAAATTTTTCAAAATTTTACAAAGCAGGTGTAAAACCAATCTTGACGCACGCAGAGGATACGAGAGCAGACACAACAGTCACTAAACAACAACCAAGATCTACGAAAATGAGAATTCTCAGGACGATTAAAGGATTAAAGGCAAATGCAGACATCGTAAGATGGACAAGGAGGGACCACGTGGAACGCATGGACCAATAACACACCACCAAAACCACCACCAAAAAGATGAATGAAATTATTTCAATAATCAAATACATTTTGTACTAAAAATCCAAAATATAAAAATATCCATTGCTCTCCCCCCCCTCTCTCGCACAACATAAACTCAACCCGCTTGATGCTGAAACACAACTGTTATAAACAAATTGCCATCGTTTGAAAACACACACCGCAATACGAATAAGTTTCACATAATAAAATCGAATGAAAATGTATTATTGATAAGACATCCCAGTAGCCCCAATACATATTTATGCCGCAAATTTAAATATTTCATATCCATACATTTTCCTTCACCAATAATAACAGCGTCATGTTTCTTTGTTGTTGTTTCTTTTTTCTTCTTCATTCCATATTGTTAGGCCGGTTATTCTTTATTCTTTGTTATTTATGTTATATATTTGTTTAATATTTAGGTAGCTGAACATATCATTTACGACCTTGTTTTTCATTTACGACCCCAATTTACAATTTATATTTTCAGCATGGCGCAATTGTAACGTGTTGCGCCACTTTTATTGACCCGTTTTACATATTTAGGGATAATTCCAATGCGCTAGCGTCCTTCGATTGTTTGCGGTATTCCTTTCCTGAATTAACAAGATAAGAACGTATTTGTAGGCCGATACTAGTGCGCCACATACCTTTCTTGTTAAAAACTGATTAAACTCCGTTTACTTGGCGGTGGGCTATGTGATGAGTTATGGTAAAAAATAACGCGGCCCGCGAATTTGAAATGCAAATTGCATCGTTTCGCGCTAGATGATTGGAGGTTTAATTAAAATTTAATTTGCATTGAATGTTTTTGATTTTTGGATAAACAAGTCTTTAAGGGAAGCGAGAGAAGGAATGAGAATATTTTAAAAGATGTTTTGTGGTTGGATATGAAATGGGAAAATGAGTAATGTATGTAGATCTTTGTACATCAAAAGAGATTTAGTACATGATTGATTCTCCTATTTTTGTGCAAATCTTCTTTTGTTTCATCTTAAACGTTTTCATATATCTTCAGTTATGTACCGTTTCATATTGATTTGGGGGTTGAAGAAATTGATATCTTTGTTTCCGAACCCTAAACATTAATTCTACCATTTGATATTCGATTTATTAGGCGCAAAAAGATCTTTTTATTTCAAAAATGCTGCCATGCTACATGGTAGAGAATTCAATTTAGTTTTGATGTTTACAAGGCCGATTGTCGTACGATGTACTAGTTTTTCGTAAACCTTGCAGTCAGCGAGGGGCAACATCCCGGAGACGGCCCATAGATGCAGCTACCAATTAACGGAGAAAATGTTTTGAAGAAATAAAAATATTGCTTTACAACATACAAACCGGTGTGCTTATTAAACTTCGAATACTCAAAAAATACAAGAAAATAACTCATTTTTGGGCTTCCATGGCGTACTCCCCCATTAAAAGGCTCATTTACTTCCAAACTGGTATAGGAAACTCCTCGTTAGCGTGATCACACTAATTGAGCTTTTTTTTTTTGCATAATTTTGTAGCTCCCTAAAACTATGCCCTTATCGTTTTACTTTTTCGAATTTCAATTCGGAAATATTTTGAAATTAATTTATCGAGTTGATAGCAAAAATCGCGAATTCGGCGCAGATGCGGTAAAAATTGCAAATGGCCTGGCCCTAATCAGTCACGGGCCGAAAGTTAATTTTTGTCCCATACCCAGACCAATCTTGTAATGCTCTCTTTTGTTTAAAACATACGAGGCAATACGCATTCGACCTCACCTACACCTTGCTGCCCGCTTCAACCCGGACTCCTCGGAGAAACAGTTCGTCGAGTAAATGAGCTTCTTAAGTAAATTGAAAATCTGAATATAAAATTGTATTTATATTAATACTTATAATGCAGCAATTATAAGCTAAAAAATACCATACAATATCAAACAGTAAAATTAAACAATTTAATCCTTACTTAATAAAATATAAATTCTAAATGTATTCACATGCTTCTGTCCTGTCCATTAGCAACATATGTATATTTTCATGATATCTGTTAATCAAATGTTGCATTTGAACAGTTTGCAAAGCGGCAAACATTTAACAGTGCACATAATAGATTATTGACTTATTTGGATAGGTTTCGAGAACAACGCGCTCGGCCACACGATTTATGCGCAGAATACGCCCGAGAGTAATTTCCGATATTACGTTTGGAATTTTCGGTATTTATTAATCAACCGAAAATTGCATTTTCCTATCGTGCCTACTCATCACATATATATATATATTCACTTACACGCTAGTCGACTACACGCAAAATAAATTTTAATAATCCCCGCATGAAACGAGCTCGTTTCTAACGTCCGATTGCAATTGACGTAAATATTTCAGCCATATCGAAATCTAGGAGCGTTTCGCAAATTAAAATTACGAATCGAAATTAAATGCGCCTTCGCTCATTTGCATGCCGCACGAGCGGCGCGGAGTGTGACGAGAACAGGTGTTCCATTAATCAAAAATCGTTTTCTCGTTTAATTGCCGAAGCTCGGCATTATTTATATCACAATCCACAATGACGTGTGGTACCCCTGCCGGTGATTATATAACACAGGTACGTGTTTTACTTGATAATCGTGATCGAGTATTTTGCGCGTTGAGACATTAGCGAGAAGCGATGAGACGTGTCGGCGGACGAGAGAAGTCCTTCGCTCTTCATTTCGTTAAGCGCGAACGCGCGTGCCAGCGGCTATGAACTGGAAGCGCGATGAAATTAATTATCGTCGCCGTTGGCCGCAAATCGCATTAGGATAAGAGCGTGAGGACACACTGCTTCAAGTACAAGACTATAAAAACATGACGAAGACGAAGGCGAGCCGCAATTCCGACGCGTCATTATCACATTACGTATAAACAAAGGCACTGCTTTGTTCTTACTCTCGTTTGCTTCTATTCGAATCACGCACCTTCTTCGCACTTATGTACATTTTTGTTTATGATTTCAATGTCATCGCAGCTTAATAACTACACTTGATGTGGAAATAAATTACATAATAAAACTAAACATAAACTTAAATACGGGATAATAATATTAAATTAGCAGCAGCAAGTGCTGGAAATAAGCTCAATAGGACAAGTACCTGGAAATTCGTGCAAGCGCAGTGCAATTTTATAGCGTGTGGCACACATACTTGAAGCTGTTCCAGAACAAATGATCAATATTTTATTGTCCCTTCCCGTACTTGTGACATAACATACTATTATTATTAGTTTAGAGTAGAGTTCTGTTGCTTGTTAAGTTGAAGAACTATCTATGCACTATTTCCATCTCCTTTACTTTAAACATTTAAACTATGAAAGATAAACGCTAAAAGAAACATTTTGAACGTAATAACATCAAATTGCTGGCATGCAAAGGGAGCATTCGATGCGCCGGCAATTGACACATTTTATTGTCAAAGACAGCGAATGTTGTTAGCTGCAATTTAAAGATTCTGCTGAGCGCGGACATTTTTCCTATTTCGATCCACTTCAGTCAATCGCCGAGTTCTTTGCTACAGCCGCTCTTCGTCCTTTTATCTTTGCACTCGGGCCCTCTGTGGTTTCCCCATTTTCATTTCCACCTGCATGGATGATGTTCCGACTTGCGCCAACTCTCGACGCTATGAGCTTTGCAATGCTCAGCAGTTATTCATATGAAGTGCAATCTCTTGCGGATGATCCTCTTGCAGTGAATCAATCCACTTGCAAAGCTATCGCTACTATCCATGTATGTCACCCTAGTTTTTTATTCATGATAATATTATTACAAAAATGAGTATTAAGACTCACGGATTTAAAACAAAATGTTAATTAATTTGGAAAATAAATTAAGATGTCTGCTAACGATTTTTCCAGCAGTACTAATACGGGAAGTAGGCTAAAAGTACGAGTGCGGAAAGTAACCGTACTTACAACATACTATTTCATGTAAGTAGCAACGAGGTGGGTGTGTGAAGGGTAGTAACGAAGCTTTGGTGCATACAAAAAATTGCAATAAAGTTTTCTCAATACCATATTTTTAATAAATACTAGTTGAAAACAAATCAAACCACAAACAAGCCTCACATATTATTTATATCCATTCTACGAATTTCAGCGAAATTTTATTGGCAAACAATGGCACAGGCAAACATAATGCACGCATGTTACCACTTAACAAGCCATCATCACATTCCGACCACATGCAATACAACATTTTTGACATCCGCTCCGCACCCACCCACGCGCTTTGTTAAATCTGCCACACAGCAAAACTCGCGCGTTTCCTTTATTGGTTTATACGCGTCGAGAGCGGAGTGCATTGTGGCACAGGGATGTATTGATGGTGTGCCGGTTGAGACATTACATTGTCAAGTGATTGTGCGGACTGCTTGGGGGTGGCATTCAGATACCCGCCCCATCTGCGCGGCCGCTTGTTAACGCACAAAACGTTCTTGATGGATTATTTAAGTGGCATGATCCGTTAGCCTCGCAATAAATCATCGCTCGAATGAGCGGCGGCAGGCGTCGCAGAAGCGACATGGCAAACACCCTTTCTCTCATGCATATACATCGACGTACACATGCAGCACGGGCGGGCGCGACGGGAACGAGCCAGCTTCCGTCGTAGTCATCTTCAACGGGGCCCGGCGTCCTAATGGCGTTCGTTCTATGCCCACCTCGTTCCAACTCCCTGGCTCAACAAGGTATTAGCTCTTTGCACTTCTTGTTTAGCGAATACATTATCCCGAAACTCTGATTGAGGCGCAAACTAGTTCACCGAGTGTCGCTCGAAGAACGAATTCGAACGAATTCGTGCTCATTGCATTTGTGCGTTATGATTTTATAATGATCACGTTTGACATGGATTTCGACTCCGCCAGCTGTGGATTTGCAAATTGTCGTGACACAACAATGCCACTGCTATTATTAAATCAAAGTGAGCTACTACTAATCCCGTCATCGCATCGTATACAATATGCTTTTAAGCTGTCCGAACGTAAATTAATCGATTTCTCCTCAGTGGTTGCATCATGCTGTCCATCGTCAGAAGATAAAGGTAATTAATACACAATTTTAGATGGGAATTATTTCAATATTATCCACAGAAGAACAATGATAGCAAATTATAGGATATGCACACTGTATGCATACAATATTATGCGTGATATGAATTCATGTATACGATTATGGCACCGCCATATAATAATCTACCTTAACTACAATTCTGCAATAACAATAATAAAGCGTCTACAGCCAGTCTAACAATAACAACCGGACATTTAGCTTAATTGTGATAGAGAGCATTGCGAAAGTTGCGCTTCGCTGCCGGACAACATAACACATATATAGGAAACGCGAGATGTAACGATGCAAAACTAGAGGCTAGAGAGGGTTATTTAAGATGGCGATTATCCAGATGGCTTCTTCGAGCATAAACCCAGCGCAGAGATAACGATTGGCGCGAAGCTCCGATTTTACACATTTCATTTGCAATGGGTAGTTTCATAAATCGCGTCCGTGCCGTGCATTTTTCGCTACTCTTTCGACATCTGGTAAACTCATTAAAACCTGTGTACCACGGATCTGTAACTACTGGACAATTAAAGAGTGCAACTTTTCTCATTAGCATCGCACTTCGCTCCTGTTTGCCTTCGGCAAAATTAATTTTCTCGTTAGTATCGACGAATGGGGTGCGATTTGTGTGTTCTCGCTTTGGAAGTAACTCGAAACTCCAATTGTATTTATCATTGTTCGGTGGTATTATGTCTTCGTTGGTTAATATTTTCTAGGTTTTAAGTTGAAGGGAACTGGTAACGAATTTAATTTGTTCCACAGTTTCAAAAATGACGTTTTTCAACATAAAATGCAACTGATTGGTTGCATTTCTTTATCCTGTCGTACTTTTCTCTAAAACTGGAGACTGCAATTCATCGGTGGTCGGTTTTTGAATTGCCACAATCTCTTGAATATCAGTCGCATTCATCTCTGGTTCAATATTTTTTTTTAATCTCATTCTTGCATAATTAAGTGAGATTCATTTTAGTAACGTCTTATTAATTATCTTAGAACAGATCAATTTACCGCAAAACAATGCTCAGAAAAGAATAGACACAAGCTAGAAAGTTATACGCCTTTTTGTCTTTTTATTATCCTTAGGGTGTCCAGAACATTAAACTTAAACGATATTTTGGTAGATAACTTTGTTGCAAAGTTACCGCTTGAAATATACTAGATTAAACCAAACTTAAAACCTTATCTCGCTTTTTGCCTAACCGATTTTGCGCATATTTTGCTTTCATTACGTAAAAATTAACTCTTGAAATTTTTGGGATATTATAATTTTTCGATTTTAAATGATCAGTTAAAAGTCGATTTCGTAGACAAAAACAAGACTTATTTGAAATGGCCGCCATTTGTGTAAATTATTCGAATTTCGCAAAAATGTCATGGTACATGGTTGAGAATTCAATTTAGTTTCGAATTTGACAAGTCCGGTTGTTCTACGACGTGCCAGTTCTTCGCAAACTAAGCAGCCAGCGAGGGGAAACATCCCGCAGGCCAATACTATTGACAAAAAAAAGTTTCACGGAACTAAAAATGTTGCTCTAAAATATACTTTATTTTATTTTAAAATATACTCATTTTTTAGGGTTACAGGAATTAATCCTTTCTTATGCGAGTAGGATCTGGTCATTTAAATTTATTATTCATTTAATCATTATCATTAAACGCGTTATCTCACAAAACGTCTCATAAATAAAACATTGCATGTCATGATAATATGACAGCTGTCATATAATAATTGTATAGAAATATACAAGTCCGTACGAATTACAATAATATGCTATACGGTCATAGCTAATGCTTATAACAATGTTACTTATGTATTACCGAATTTAATTGAATTTATTCCACTCAACACTCCATGCATTTCAATAATCCAATTATTTCGAGTAGTTGTTTTCATTGCACTTGACGAAGGAATATGTCATGCGGTAGCTGCTCACGGAACTCACGCATAAGTACACGGTTAAAAGTCTAATATGTTATCGAATTATCTATCTAGCATCAAGTTAAAGATCTGCACGAGTGACATCCAAGCGGACGTCGACAATAAATAACTGCGAGCTTGAGTAAATCCATGGCCTGATGTGTATTTCCTCGAAAAAAATCTACTAGACATGAAAATCACTGTTTCGTAAATATTTATATTAGAGTGGGCATATAATAAATCGCGAAATAATAATAATAACAGTAATATAATTTATATTATATATATTTATTATGTAATTTAATGCCTGCTGGGAGATTATATCAATGTAATTATTAATTCAAATGTCTGCTGATTCTATAATAGGCTGTCTAAAATGAATTTTATGTAATTTAATCAATATTTATATTAAATGATATGTCATTATGCTATTATTCTATTAGATGTAAAGCCAAATTAATGAATATATTGGTAATCATTTTGATTTGCATTTAATATAATAGATATTTAGCTTTATTCTGTAAATTTCTATTAAGCCTGTGCCATTCGGAAAAGGTTTGATGTCAAATTTTGGTTCAAATTTTTTTTTCATTCTATTATCATTTTTTTTAAATCAATTTTTTTCCTGGTCCAAACGTTTTGATAATAGATTTCGAAAGTGTTTGATTGTCCACAAGTAAAGCAACTATTAAACCTGACTTACACGAGTAAAGTGGCGAGAAAACAACTCACGCGAGAGTAAGTTGTCTTTGGTATTTGAAGTATAAAAAAATTAGAAGCAGTGTGAAAACTCTTTACCTAGAATTTTAAAAGCATTGATTAGGAAGAGTGGATGAAAGAATTTCCACAGACACCCAATTTCAACTTATAAATCAACGTAATTTGTGGATTTAGTTTCGTTGAATTTCGACGTTTTCAAAAACAAACAAACAAAAATTAGTCAAATCGCAAACGAACGATATACAGTGCGATTGAACTCTACTAGCTAATTGCTTAAAAAGCGTTTACACGGGTAGAGAAGCAGCGGTGTGATAAGTAGTGAAAATTCAACTTTACTGCACTCTACTCTACTCAGACAGTTTTTGGGAGTTTCTACGCATAGAGTTACTCTGCTTGATAGCCTACTCTACCTGTTCGCGCCAAACATGTGCGCGACAGACTTGGATATTCCAGAACCATTTTGTGTCAAATATTCTTCATTGCCTTTGTAAGTAGTTTATTTTCAAGTTTATTGTACACTTATTTTACTGTCTTTTCCCTATTTCTTCTTCTTGTTGTAATCTTCTCCACTATTCAATGCAATGCATTTTATTGCCCAGGCCGCTATCTTCAATCCTAGTCCATGGCCTGCGCTTCATGATGGGAAATGTTGTCAGCAGCCGTGGCTGGGATTTCCGTATTCATTGTATGCACCTGGGCAATTATGCTGAGTATGTTTGTGGGCATGAGTGTGTGGCTTAAGT
>JARJDU010034717.1:0-24157 GCA_030264695.1 Lissagria laeviuscula | reverse complement strand
TCGAGTATTTTAAATAATCGATATGTGAGATCAACTGCCAATGCTAAATGCGCACCATTTAACCTCATATATACATAGAATCAATTTAAATTAATAAAAACAAATTAAACGTTACTTTAGTCATCTTACCAGTGGCAGGCAGGCAGTGCACAGGTGCGCCTGAGTTTTTCAAGCCTAGGAAGCTTTTAAATTACGAAAATCATGGCAAAAGCCTCTACACGAGAGGCCTCAAACTATATGTGCGCTAGATCTATTACTATTATTTTACTGTAATCACAATGATTTCATTAAAACATTTAAAAAAAAACAAGAATTGGCTTGCAGAAATGCAATTACATCAAATTTCTATAAATCACCAAAGTATTTCTATATATATTATCCATATTTATTCAAAATTATTTTATTCTAATTGTTAAGTATTTAAACATTTCATCGATTTTTAGTTAATCAATCTATAATGTTTTCATTATAAAACTCCAATCGGTATAATAATGCAAATTAAGGGAAGATAGAGGCCTAAAAAATGAGCAATTTTTATAATTTTTTTTTTGTGTATTAGAAATAAAGTTAAAACTCTCATTTTTTTGTATATTGTAGAGCTACATTTCTACTTTTTTTAAATATATATATTGGTTTTCACCGTCATGGCAGCTGCATCCGTATGCGGCCTCCAGGATGTTGCCACTTGCTGCCTTCATAGTTTGCGATGAACTGGTACATCGTAGATTAATCGGACTTGCAAAAATCAAAACTAAATTAAATTGTCTACCTGGTAGCATTATTTTTTTTCGAAAATTAAGTAATATATCAATATGGCGGCCATTTGCTATAAAATGGTATTTTCTTACCTAAAGAATCGACCTTCAATTGGTCATATAAAATCAATAAATCGAAATATCTTTAAACAAATTATGTTACATGATAGATAATTCATTTTTACGCACTGAAAGCAAAAAGTATACGAAATCGGTTAGATAGATCCAGATAGACAACCAGTTGAAAAAATATGAGTTTGAGAAAATGCGAGTTTGATTAACTCTGTAATAAAATAATTTAAAAGAGAGAGAGAGATTACAAAAAAGCAAAAATCGCTTATTTCAAAGTCTCAGAGTTTAGCCCCACCCCTACCCCTTAAGAAACATAAATTCAACTAAATACTAAATTTCAAAACATAAACTTTTTCCCCGATTTCCAAATGAAATGTACATAACAACAAGAATTCACGAAATCCATCCATTAATCCATCTACACTATAAACAACAGGTTTTTCCATCACTCAAACAATAATTACATGCTTGACGCAATGCGGTCCTATACAGTCCGCCGCACATCTCATGCTTCATCCGTGTTGAAAGCAACAATATTAGCACCTCAACATACAACAAAACAATAGATAGCCGCTTAACGGTGATGCTAGCTAGCTAGCTTGCTACACAACTAGCTATAAGCTGTAAGCCACTCAACAGCAACACGCGCAGGCGAAGATGCTCGAGACTCGCGCCGAGATAAAACTAGCTTAAGTACATTATTATGTCATAATGGTTTAACTTTTTTAAATGTTGTTACGCAACATCCCGACGACGCCGTAAACTTAACTGGCCGATAAACTCACAACATGCCTACAAGTTTATACAAATTCACTGGAGTCGTATGTCGCTGCAAAGAATGCGTATACAGTGTGTACCATAAAATACAAATTGAAATCTTAAAATTGAAAACAGTTACAACAACAATAATATACAATTTTATGCTAAAAATAAATTAATCTAATCAATAAAAATTAATTAGCGCTGAATATAATTTTGTGTTGAATTTTTTTTTGGTTTTGAACATCAAGTTTATAATACAAAAAGCAATAAAGTTATTTATTAAAGCGGGAAAGGTTCGAAAACTGGTTGAAAGCCAATCGGACGAGCGACGGACAGTGGAATTCAGTACAAGGCGAATTTGTTTGTCTTCTGCTGTCGAGTTGTATCTATTTAGGGGGTGTCCAACCATATAACAAAAATTCCCGATAAAAGTCGGAAATTCTCGACAACTGCCGATAACTCCCGAACAATTTCATACAAAGAGTAAAAATTTAAATTTAACTCTCACAAATAATTAGCGTGTGAGTAAAAAGTTACCGATCATTGTTCAAATTTATGTGACAATGACACTCGTCATTGTTTCAAATTTCGGATAGGCTAATTATTATTCGTGAGTTGTATAAGACCCGCAATATATTGAGCAATTGAGCAAGCATAACGATGGCGCCAAATTTCAAGCAGTGTGCGTTACTGTAGGCGACAACTGCTCCGATTCCATAATTTCGATCGTGAGCGCGAACTGCCTCGGTTTGCTTCTTTAATCGCGTTATTCAATCGAATCCGCGTCGGCTGCATTCCTCATTTTTGAAATGTCGATATCGAGATCGCACGATCGAAGCGAGTATTGAATGCACCAATTCGTGCTGCGCATTGTCGATTGTGTTATTCGCAATAATTAATATTGGTTGGAGGAATTAAGTAATAAGTAAGAGTAAATCAGAGTTGGCTATGTGCAGAGATAGAAAAGTAGAAGGTGATACTGTGGAACCTCGCTTAACGAGCAATTCGAGTGACGTGGAAATGCTGAATGCATAGGCAACTGTTGCATCGTTGCATTGAGAAGCATCATCCTACCAAAGAAAAAAATTTTGTGTATCTTTTTGGCAAAGAATGCATTATCGTATTTTATGTTTATTTATGCGATACAAACTGTTTCAATTAACGAGAGTTTCGCATTACGAGTAAGACAAATTATGTTCGTTATGCGAGGTTTCACTGTATTTCTGTTTCTTCCGAGAGTATTATTCATTAAGTTTCAATTTTGTTTCGTTAACTTAGAGATGTATTAGGTACATAAAAGAGAATTTTATATGAATTCCAGAATGAGTATGGAAAGTGATTCATTCCAGGACTATTACTTCTTCGATCGCACTACAACCAATGATGAGTCTTGGCTGACCAGCAGATTTTTTGATAAGTTGCAAGCTAATTGGCAACCCTGGTCTTCTACTTTAAACGCAGCTTACCACTGCGCCACGCACTATTATTGCTTACTAAACAAGAAAAGTTCTGGAATAGCTTCCCGTACGTGTGATACACGCAATTTTTCCTAGATCTATTACATTTGGTATAATTTATTAAAATCCTAATTGGTTCTTTAAAATTATCAGTTCTAGGACCGGTGAGCATGCATTGTTTTATAATTGTTTTCCAACGAGACGAGCATCTAGTTCCAGAACTCGGTTACTAAGAATCTGCTTTTCCAAGTCCCTAAGTTATTTCCAACACGCACGAAATGCCTGTTCTATTACTGTCCGCAACCAGTTTATGGACTGTTTGTTGCGCATGCGTAGCCAACAATCGTTCGGTTACTGTTAGTTATATGATTGGTCTTCCGAACCAGATAAACAAATCCAATAAGTTGGTTGCCACAAGTAAATGTCAATGAAACTTTGTAAAACAAATGAGTGAATTGCGAAGCAAACAAAAGAAGCACGTTTTGATTTAATGCCCGACCACTTACGACACCGAAAGATTTGATTAATGGTTGTTATTGTAGACAATTATCATTATGCGACGCTTGTCCCATTATTCACTTGTTTTGATCAAATTAAGAATTGAATTTTCATATATATATACCATATAACATATTTATATAAATATGTTTATATGTAATTGTTGTGCATGCGACAAACAGATTGATTTATTGTTAATGGTTTTATTTGTTCAAATCATGCAATAATTAATGTCTTCGTTTCAGATGAAATTGGCGTGGCTTATATTGGCAGTTGTAGTTTTCATGGCGGCGGAACAGGTGGCAGCACAAGGCCGTCAATCGAATCGACCTGGACGTTTCCTATCACTGCCCAATGCACAAAAGTGTGCTAACAGTAAGTAAAGTTCATAATATCATTAGTAAAATAATTAATTGATGAATCGGATTATTAAATAGATTATTAAACTTGTTCGCAAAAATGCTAATGTGCGACAATCTAACTTCCTAATTTGAAATAATAATTGCCCAGTTTTATGAAGTCCGATTAACATGGTCTCTTTAGAAAGATGAAATATTAAAGATTATTTTTATCAATTCGTTTGATGTTGCCGCAATCTACAAAAGACGCCATAAGTAAACAACCAACTCAAATAGATGTAATCTAATCATGGCGAATAATGCTAGTACTTGGTTCTCAACCAGTTTACTCAAGAAACAAGCGAAATTTGCATAATTAGTAGAGAAGCCTTAAATAGACAATTACATCTCTTGCCGGTTGGTTGAAGCAACTGGTAAGTAATAGTCGGTGCTGCAACTGGTACAAACCGAGCAACAATCAGTGAAATTGCAAGATTTGCATTCGCGAGCGTGCAACCGAGACCGAGAAAAGGCAACAACGTGCCACAACTTTCTAAAACATCTTCTTCTCGTCTTTTACGCGCCCGATATGCGAAGATAAACGTTAGAGTTAGTTCGAACATTTGCGGTTGTTCCTCCATTTGTCTTCGGCGCAATAAGACCATGCAAGCGGTGAAATTAATTGGCGGCGACGTTTAGCACGAGCATTTATTTATTCGACTTGTTTGCTGTTTTCGCAGGACCGAAGCAGTTCTTCTTCCGCGGTAAGAACTACTTCTACAGCGGTCACGTGCCTGAATTGGCTGGCAGGAAAGTCGACTGGTTAGATGGCAGGAACATATGTCGCGAGTATTGCATGGATCTCGTTTCTCTTGAGACTCAAGAGAAGAACAACATGATCTTCAGATTGATCCAACAAAGTGAGTATTCGCTCCTCCTCTTTCTCTCCCCACTCCGCTTAAACAAAATTCCTTTTTTATTACTTGCAGGTATTCTAAAAACTACAAATTACGTTAATAAAAATGTGAAATGATATACATGACCTGTACTTGCTTAGTGGTTATATCACAACAGCTAATATTTTTGAGGTTATAGCCTATTTCATCATCGTGCACTTACTTCGCATCTAGCCGCCATCTTGTATCTTCATAATAAACGACGACACTCATGCACACACCCAGTGCAAAGTCGATTTTCCTTGTTGATCATGATCGTTAAACGAAACGAAATGTCAAACGAACATCCGACGCGTGAAGTGATCATTTCGCAACACTCGAAACATTTCGTTCGTGCTTGGAAATTTTTCCTTCTTGCCTCTTGTTAATAACTTGTTACCACAACTACAAACAACACTGCGCTAGCACTCGTTTGACATTTGACAGCATGATGAAATACCAATGTATTGATTTTTTTCTTTCTTGAATTTCTAGATGATGTGCCTTACATCTGGACTGCGGGAAGACTATGCGACTTCAAAGGCTGCGAAAACCGTCCTGATTTAGAACCAAAGAACGTTCTCGGTTGGTTCTGGTCCTCAAATCGCGAGAAAATGCCGCCGACTAATCAAACGCCTAATGGTTGGAACTACAATCCATGGTCATCCACCGGACACAAGAAACAAAAGCAACCTGACAATGCCGAATTTGACATTAACGGCACCACCGAATCGTGCCTCTCCATCCTGAATAACGTGTACAATGATGGTATCGCATGGCACGATGTTGCTTGTTATCATGAAAAGCCTTTTGTTTGTGAAGATAGCGAAGAATTACTGAATTACATCGCTGCTACGAACCGCGGTATTCGGCTGTAATCTGAATCTAGTAAGATGAACGTGTTGCATACTAGTACCAGTTTTATCTAATCTTTTATGTCAATCAGAAAGTATTACGCAAGAAGAAACAAAACAACTTTAACAATATGCGAATGAAAAGATGGATGTAATTGGCATCGTTATTTAAATGCTGTACAATATATATCCGTAATAAAAACTAGGTTAATTGATATACATAACTATATGTGCATATTTGATATATCCATATGAAAAAAATCTAGGGTTTTCAGAGAAACTAAAACATCTGCTACTGCTATACCAACCACATACTTTTTTGTATAAAAACTTTTTGTATTTATTTTAATATTTGAGTATTTAGGTATTAAAACTTTAGATTTATGTATTATACTGTGAATTTTCTACAATAAAATAATTTAAAATTTTCCAAATGTTATCTTAGTATGAGAAAGATTACGTTGACTCTTTGAGAGTGAACAGCGCAGATTTCCTACACATGCATAAAACAGCAAATACTATAAACTTAACTAATGCGCAGAAAGTTGACGGAAAAATGTTTTCTGTCTACCCACATAACAAACTGACATACATTTACATACGCCAAACGTCCAGATACAAATTTGGCATTCCGATGGATGTCCACGGCCCACAAATGTTTTGTTTCTTTTTTTGAAAAAAAAGGTTTATTTTGCCTTTTCATGAACTTTTAGATGTCCAAAAAAACCTTAGATGTCCCCTCCCCTTAAACTCGAAAAGTTTTTTTTAAAGTTTTTTTCGGGTCCTAATTGAGATTTTTTTAGCCTCCATGAATTCGACCTGCTTTGCTCTCGTGTGTCTATGCATGTTAATTTGCGGCATCAATTGCTAGCATCTGACGGTATTGGCGCCAATAAGGTTTTCAGCCTAGCCCAGGTTGGTCCTGCCTCCTTCGCCTAATTCAACATTGTTTTTCGGTAAGTAGATTTGCGCAGTGAACTATTCATTTCAATTTTCGTGTTTTTATCTGCCTGACTACTGGATCTTGTTGTTCAACGGCAGAAGGTCCTTGTTTGAGACCAGATGATGCCCAATACCTTACACATACACCATGGGCATTCCGCGGACGCTTACAGTCTACAGGTCTGCGGGTAAACGGCCTTGCGCCGTTTATGTCCCGGCAGCAGTAGTGTAAATGAAGATGGGTGCCGATGTTCTCCCAACTCACCGGCCTCTGAGAAATTAACTGTATACTATAGTATTGTCAACAAAACCCTTCAAGATATTTTTTGCTTTTGTTTTGATTGTTTGAACTTTCTTGTAAATTAAATTACAACTGCTGTCAAGAGCTCATTAACCAATTACAAAACTCTTCATATCACTTAGCAAATGAGTATATAACCAACTCACTGAACTGTTCAAGATCTTTTTCAAAACTTACCAGTAAATCTAACCTAACCTATAACAATGAATTTAAAACTAATAAACTTGTTGCTAATCGTGCAGGTAAGTTCTTCCCCTTTTCTCTTCCCACTACAAAAAAAAAACGCCTAACAAATTCGTGTTTAGGCAATCAATGCAAGAAACTTAAGCTTCAAACAAGAAGAAATCATTAAAACCAGATTACAAGATCAACGCCATTCGATGCTAATGATAAGAGATCATCATTTCGGTGTATTAGAACAATTGAACGACTCCTTCGCTAGGAACTTCACCGCCATTGTGGACCACGGCCGTTTCGTGACAGCCTACCTCCTTCGTAAGATGCGCTTCCAAATAGAAAATCTGCAATTCGAAGGAAAGAAACAAGGCAAGTACATGCAGCACTGTGTAGATGAGATCGATACCATCGTGGATGTGCTTCCCTCAACTGCTGAGACCAAAATCAACGTCGTGCGACGAACTATGATTGATCATTACACTCAGGTTCGGCACCATTTTGAACAACAAGTGGAGTTTGTAGACACTGGCCTTAAACAAGTGGAGCATCTCTTGTTGGAGTGTCTTAATCAAAGGACGTGCTTTACTAGTGTAATGAATAGAATTGATATCATTGAAAGGTTTATTAGTGAAGAATTCCTCAATGATATTAAGAGTAAAATAGAAGATTTCCTTATGATGATGCAGTTGCAGTTTCATTCGGCTCAAGGGGTGTATTTGACGTTGTATGAAGATATTAAGAGTAATGAAGTGGAGTTTGTAAGGTGTTATCAAGATGGCGGTACTGGATATTAATTAACTTTTGATTTTATTTTGATATGATCTATGAATTTTGTAGTATTTCAGTAACCGTATGAATATAGTAATTGATAACAATCATATTGAATCGAATAAATATGTTTTTGAGTTACTAATTTCTTTATTTCCCACTTTTGTTTGTCATTTTTGTTTTTTTGCGGGAAACGCTCCGTGTCAGCCATTTTGTAAGCGCTCAACAGAACAAATTTAAATAATTTGCACAAAAACAACAAGTTTCTGGTAGAAATACAATTTGAAGAAAAAAAAATCTTTGCAACTGTCAAAATTTGCCATACATACAAATATCATTATTCCAATTTTGTTTTAAATATGTAAAATATAAAAAAATTTAAAAATAAATTATTTGGAATATTTGATAACTTAGAATGTTTAAAAACTATTAAATTGTTCATGGTTTTAACTAAAACAAAATTATATTATTCAACTTAAAAATAATGCACAAATTAATGTATATTGGGTTGCATGTAATATTAAATAACATTTTTAGGTACAGTATGCACAGTAACATAGCAACTCAAATAGTATGAGCCAAACTATAATTGATATTTTCTGGCAAATTTACTAGGCATTATAAATTTAAAAAAAATATATTTTAACTAACAATGTTATATATTAATATAAAGTATTGTAGGCAATTAATTTTTTTATCAAAGTTTAATTCTGTGGTTTGTACTACGTGAGTGCTTCTACTGGCATTACTGTCATAAGATTTGAGGTTCGGTACATATTTCCATTTCGTTTATATTTTAGCTGTTTCAGGTTTAAATTAATCTCAAGAAATGAATAAATAGTTATACACGAACGCGAAATAAATAAACCCAACTATGGCTGAGACATTTTTTAATCCTGAGCGGTCAGACGAAGATCTGGTATGTATTATTTCAGTTTAAAGACACAATCAAAGCAAACAAAACAAATATAAAATGCTGTAAATTCAGATTAGCGAATGGTATAATAATGCCCTGATGGGAGATCCCTCTGAGGCAGCAAACAATTTAAGAAAAATCCAAGAAGTTATCCTTCACAAAAACCCACAACTACTACATGAATTCTTTTCAAACATGCTGGATTTTGTTACATCTAAAGACAATGAAGTTAAAAAGGCACTTGTTGGATTTATTGAAGAAGCTTGGTAACTATAACATTCTTTATCATCATATAATTCTTCAATTATACTTAATATTATCAATTTTATGTAGCAAACTGGATGAGTCACTCATTCCAAGGGTAATGTTAAGCTTGTTGATTCTTTTAAATGAGGGAACTATAGCTATACAGAAGCGTGTTGTTCAGGCAACAATCACTTTATATCGAAAACTACTGATGATAATATGTGCTGCACCGAATGTGAGTAGTGAGCTTGAACAGGCATGGAAGCAAATGGGTGAGATCAAAACAAAAGTTACCAAGTTGGTAGATTCAGACAATGATGGTGTAAGAACAAGTGTTGTTAAGTTTTTGGAATGTGTTGTCTTGTTACAATCATATCCAGATCCATATGAAAACAGAAATGATTTCACTTTAGAGAATATTCCATTGACTTTGAAGATTGCCAGGAGGCGGAGACTTGAAGAAGAAGCAAAGTAAGTTTGTTTTGTTTTTCTTATGTAGATTTAGCTGTCTTAATAATAGTTAAATAATGTTTTAGTACGATTTTTGATGTTTTGATAAAGTTCAATGGATCATCACATATTAGCAATGCCAATTTGTTTGTTTGCATTGGTGCGTTGACAAATATAGCTAAAAATCGACCGGATTACATGGGCCTAGTTGTATCAGCATTAGTACAATTAAGTTCAAACCTTCCTCCGACCTTAAGCACTACCCAAGTAAGCTCTGTTCGTAAAAAGTTGAAGTCCGAAATGACGAATTTGATCAAACATCCTGCCGCTCAAGAATTCCTAGAGAAAATCACACCAAGATTATTAGAACTCGGCGCAACTCAGCAGGAAATCACGAAAGCCATTCCGAAAGTGGACGAGAATCGAAAATACACGAAACGAAGAATGCAGCAAGAGAACGAACCGGATACGAAGCGAATTAAAGTAGAGCCCGATGACGATTTGTATAACAAACAACAGAAGGCAATCGCCGCGAATGAAACTTTCCTGCAGGAGAAGCTCACACTTCCTGTAGTCGCTGATATTGTATTGAAGAATCTACTTGAATTGCCTAATAAAATGCCTGCTAGTTTTAAGACTGATTACACTGAGGCCTTAAAGCGGGGACCTGCTGGCGAAGCGAAAACCGTCTGTAGGTTCATGGCGGAATTCTTCGTCGAAAATGGTGTCGGTCCAGGGAATTCTATCATTGGGAAGACTACGCTTGTAAAGAAAAAGCAAGCTGTTGTGAAAAAGAGATCCAGAGAGGATGACGACGAGCAGGAACCTACTGTTAACGTAAGTTATTATAATAAAACAGTTTTTTTATTAATTCTGGTCTATTCGGGTCGTCAACTTTAAAACGCAATAGCATTTTTTTCGAAAAATGAAAATTCTAAATTTCGACTTCAGTCCCGTGCATGCGGATAGATGCGTGCTGTGGTTTAATTTGCGCGGGGCGTTCCTCGGTCTCTCCAGAATGCCAGAAACCGAAAAACGTTAACGATTAGCAAAGTACATTTAAATTAGGGGGCCATACGGTGATCAGGTTTAAAAAAAATTAAAACAAATTGGCAGCCGTTTGACCAAACTTTTTTGGCTGGTTGCCAGAAAAGTTTGTCAAACTTTAGCTCGAGTGGTGAAGTCTTCAATATTATAAAAATATATTTTTTTTTTGTTATAGACAAAGAAAAAAGTCAAAGTCCCCAGAGTGAAAATTCTTAAACTTCATGAAATCACTCGTCCGCTGGAACGCACTGTAAAGGAAAGCCTTCTTCTAGGCGCAGTGAAACGACTCCTGCACACCAATGCAAACAACACGATCATCCACCAAAAGATAATCACCATCGTTGCGGCGACCTTTAATGATCTTGTACGAGACACCGTGATGCAATACGTCGTTGAAAACATGCATTCACATCTGGATCTCGCTCTAGCATGGCTGTACGAAGAATACAGTATTATGCAAGGTTTCTGTCGCCTGCCAGAACTTCGGAAGTTATCTCGCATCGAACAATGTTACAATACACTGTTATCATCGTTCGTAGCTGCTTCTGTTAATGATCCTGCGATTATAAATCGCCTGTTATTGGAAGCTCCGTCCATCACTGATCACGTCCTTAATCAATTGAAGCAAATCTGTAAAGAAGTGGAGAGCACCGTATGGGCTACAAACCTTTTGCGCGAGTTGATCATGCGACGGCCGACCAAGCAACTTGTTTTCTTGACCGCGTTACTAGAAAATATCACTCATGATAATCAAGAAGTTCGCGAGAACACTATCAAGCATGTTGTGGAGTTGCATGGGTGCGTAGAGATTCGGCATGATATCGAGGAGCATGTCAAGGGATGCTTAGAGTTTTTGGCAGCACCTACACCGTCTGAGGGATTGTTTGGATTTGCACAAGGCAGGCTGCAAGGTGCTGATACTTGGACAGAGGAGATTACCAAAGCTTGTTTGGAGGGATACATTGCATTGTTGCCTTCGAACCAATCTTTGGTACAGGATCTTGCTAAGGTTTACACTAAAGCTACGGCAGATATTAAAAGAGTGATATTGAGGTAAAGTTATTGTGTCTTCTTTCCAGCTAACATACAAAGCGTAGGCATCGGTTAGCCCAATGTCGGCGATGTGCTGGCAAAAACAGTACTGCTTAAGAAAATACATCGTTCGTATTATGACTCTTGTTGGCCATTATTAGGGTTACATTGGCATTACGTTGGCAAAGTGTTTTAAAATCGTCGGCAGCTTGATATTGCCATTATAGTCGTTGACTTAGGGATTTTAACGCATGCGTTGCACGCCAAAGTTAACCGCTTCCAAACCTACTGTTGACAGTTTACCACAAGTTTATTTCACGCACACAGTTTCCACCTCCGAGAAAACCTGTGTTGGCGGTATGCATTTTTTATGGCGGCAATATAGCGCGCCGATGATGGCAGTAACCACTGGCCAATCATCATTCGTCGAATATTTATTTTGGCCTATCATTTTTCGAACGTTTGTGCCGACGTTTCAGCATCGGCCCGAAGACGTTGGCCCGCCCGGCGGCCACCGTATGTGTGTTACCTGGGTTTATTACACCTGCTAGGTCTTGACTTGACTTGTAATATGATTGTTGTAATTGCAGATTGATGGAAACTCCTATACGATTAATGGGCATGGATTCCAATGAACTGTTAAAACTTGTACAGGAATGCCCAAAAGGTGCAGAGACTTTGGTAATCCGTGTGATCCACGTCTTAACCGACAAATTCCCACCGAACGCCCAACTTATTAAACGCGTCCGTGAACTGTACAACACCCGCGTGTCAGACGTTCGGTTCTTGATCCCCGTTTTAAATGGCCTAACAAAACAAGAGGTACAACATTTTTGTATAATCTACTAAGACCTTAAACCTCACAAATTGTCTGCTTACAGATCATCCAAGCTCTCCCAAAGTTGATCAAACTAAACCCTGTAGTTGTCCGCGAAGTTTTCAATCGCTTACTAGGAGCTCATGGCGAGTGCGCTGTCAGTCCAGCTGAACTCCTCGTGGCAATTCATATCATAAACACGGATCAGGCCGACATTAAAACTCAAATGAAAGCAATCACGATGTGCCTGAATGAGAAGAACGTGTTCACGCAGGAAATCCTCGCTGTGGTACTCCAGCAGCTCGTGGAGGAATCGCCTCTGCCTACATTGCTCATGAGGACGGTCATACAAGTTCTTGGCTTGTATCCACGCCTCTGCGGCTTCATCATGAACCTATTGCAAAGACTGATATTGAAGCAGGTGTGGAAGCAAAAAATCGCCTGGGAGGGTTTTGTTAAGTGCTGCCAACGCACGAAACCGCAGAGTTTTCCGGTTCTGTTGCAACTTCCAGCGCCGCAACTCACCGAGGTTTTGGACATGTGTCCGGAATTTCATGCTGCTTTGAAGGAGCATTTAATGGGGTGTAATGATATGCAACGGGCGCATGTCCCACAAGCCGTGCAAGAGATCATCTTGGGAGTGCCCAACGAAATAAAAGAAGAGGAAGAAGGAGTACAAGCAGCAGCTGTAAGTTTACATAGTTTATCATTATTATCAATGCTTTATATTCTTGTGGAGTTTGGCCAATTATTTTAGAGGTATTAATAATCCATGGATTCGTTGGGTTCATCCCCCTTTTTTAAGCAAAAATTTTAGAAATTTTTAAAGAACCATTTTTGGTCGTGAAACTTTTTTTGTGAAGTGCCCTGTTCGTCTTTTTTTTTTGGTGGTGGGGTGTGGCCAAAACTTTTCAGGAAATTCTTAGACTGTTTTATGGGCCATTAATTGGACTACAAAATAACATTTTCTTCGAAAATATAAAAAGCATGGCGACTTTGGTCTCCTCGGATCGTTTACATGCGTGCCGCGCTGTGTTTTATTTTACACGGGGCGTTCCCCAGACTCGTCATAATTTCGAAAATAGGAAAACGTTGGCGATTATCGAAGTACATTAAATTTGGGGGGCTATACCGTTGTCAGATTTAAAACGATCTCAAAACAAAATGGCAGCAATTTGAACAGAAAACTGCTTTTTGGTAGAATTTCTCCTCGAATTTTGAAAATGAGGATATGGTAAGGCCCCACAAATTAAAGTTCCTGTCTAGATTACAAAGAAAGACGTGAATCGGTTCATCCATTTGACCGCTAGAACGCCCCGCACGTAAAAAATTAAAACTTTGGGAAAAACTTGATTAAAATTTGTTTTTCGCTCCTACCTTCTTCACTCGATTGGCTGTAACTTTTGAAATGCTTGAAATATTGTCAAATCTCTTTTTTTGATTTGAGATGTAATTACTCTTTTCTATTGTTTAAATTTTTAGATACAGATAAAATTCTAAACAATTCTCTTGTTTTAGGTGGATCATCCATTCAGTGACGTTCCAGTTACTGATGCAGAACCATTACCACCAGGAATGGAGTAAAACTGTTTGGTTTGTTAGTTTATTGAACATAATTTATGTTTGCTTTGTTTGATTAGCCTTAAAATTATTTTATAATAAATAATAATAAACAATATACAATTATTATACAAGAAAATATTTTCTTGTACACTCATACCTCGGTTTAGCGGACTAATAGAGGACGACCCTTGCCCGTTAAACGAGAAATCCGTAAAATCGAAAGTCTATGCAGTTAGGCAACCACACATACTTTGAAGATCAAGAAGTTGCCGACGCGAAAAGGTCGACATGATTATTAGCTGTTCACAAAGAACTTTTCTTGACAGTTAACCATAAAATTGCCAATGATTTAACCGCTTTAATTAAAACTCTTGTTTGTTTTGCTTAATCACAATAGTCTAAAACTCTTTGGCTGCGCATACCATCTGTAAACTGCTTCATGTACTTCTCTAGTTTCTTTATTAGTTCAACTGGCAAATAAACTCTTTTATTTTTGGTTTTAGAAGACATTGTATTCAAATATATTACATGCAGATTATATTCATAAGTGTGTAATGTACCGTTATATATACCATCTAACGGACGTTACCCGAAACAGTAGTATTACTACTTACTTTCCGTTAAACTCTTATTTGTCAGTTAAAGTCGATACCCGTTAAACCGAGGTATGAGTGTATATGTTTATATCTAGAAATGACAATTACAGTGACTGATATAATAAATCATCATCAGTTACAATAATGTTATAGTTATTACATTCTTCGAAAACCTGCGATTTGTGCGTTTTTTGATGTCTGTTTAATGTACTACTTTGATTGAACTGTTTCTGGCAAATATTGCACTTATATGGCTTCTCTCCAGTATGAATTCTTAGGTGTTTCACTAACATTGCTCTTGTAATGAAAGCTTTCTTACAAATAGAATTAGAACATTTATAGGGTTTTTCTCCCGTGTGGGAACGCATGTGTATAGTCAACTGTCCTGTTGTTGTATACTTCTTGCCACAAACAATACAAAGAGTTCTTCTCGAACTCATTGGTTCATGACTCAGCTTATGTCTTTTCAAGTCAGTTGATTGTTTAAATGATTTTCCACATGTATCACACATGTAAGGTCTTTCACCAGTATGAATTCTCATGTGTACTTTCAAAGTACCTAAAATCATTGAATTCAATAATAAAGGAGTTTTCATTATACAAACTGAAATTTTACCTTAATATGATTAAAATGATCATTACCTGATGATACAAAGTCCTCTGTGCATATCTCACACTTGAAAACTTTCAATCCTGAATGTGATTTGACATGAATAGCAAGATTTCCAGTCTGTTTGAAAGCTTTCCCACAGATGGGACACAGAAAAGGTTTCTCTCCAGTATGTATCCTATAATGCTCTGATAACATGCTTTGATATAAGAATTCCTTCCTGCAAACATCACAAGAAAATGTTTTCTTCTTTACTAAATGAGTTTTTGAATGCCTAGCAAAGCTTTGTTTTGTGGAACATATTTTCTCACATTGCTTGCATTTGAAATGTGTTTGGTTTTTATTGTCATTCAATTCAACCAATAAGTTTTTACTATTTTTGCAAGTTTCAGCTAAGGCATGAACGATCGTAAAGGCATTTATACATTGTTGACAAATTCTCGATGACTGTGAAAGCTATAAACAAATCCATAAAATAATTGACCTTGCTTTGTTTCTAATGATTATTGGGTATATAAAGTGAAGGGTAATACTAAAAATCAATTGTTTTAATTATTCATTGCTCATGCTTACATGAATATCGACGATTTTCTCAATGAAGTCGATCAGTTTTATGTTGGTTTTGTTGTCGGCGATGGTAATTTCTACCAGTAATTGTAAGTTATCTGCTTTATGATTAGTCATGCATATTCTACATCCTTCATATGTTGGTAAATCGCTCATTGCGGTGGTTTAAACTCAAGAGTTTTTATATTTGTGTCTTAATTCAGTGATCTAAAATCAAATCAAAAGTTATCAAGTGGTGGTGGATTGTAAATCTACTTGTGTTGACACGTACGATTTTGAGAGTTCTATTTGAAGCTTTTATCATTTAATTCTTTTTTTGAGTTTTTTTAAATAGGTAAGTAAGTTTTTCAATTATTGATCGATTAAAACAACGTTTTCCAGCATGTATTATCGCTGAAAAACGTTGTTGAAGTTGTTTATTTTATGGAGAATGGAGTCTTGTTCATAACCTCAATTCGTGATAAATCTGTAATATAAATTTATTTACATTATTATTAAATTTTATGCATACATTTCCTATCTAATTACAAACGAACAAATTCTATATAAGTTTAAAATCATTTCTGGCTTCAATCATCTTCATTCTGCAGCATGTTTTAAACAATAATATAAAACATAGAATGGTAATATGGGATAACAAATTCCGAGGTAGGGTTACCAAACTTATATCCGAGAATTCTCGATTAGAACTACCTGTTTTTAGAGTTTCTAAACAATTCAGAATCTTGCTATTTATCGGACAACCGACTGTTATATTCAGAAACTTCATTATGACATTACTTAAATCATGACATTTAAATTTTGGTTTCAAATTCAAAAAATACTTTTTTTTGTCAACATAAATTGCTTGTATTTACTCTTGTAATTAAATCAGTTAATTAGTTTTGTTTCATCTTACTGTATATTTTGTAAATATTTATTGAGCTTCTAAAAATGATGAGATCAGTGATTGGGAAAGTGCTTCGGTGCAGGAAATGGCCCAGCAATTTGTATAGTTCTCGGAAAGTGTAAGTATTGTACATATATGTAATTATCAATAACTTTAGAACAGTAAAATCTCGCATAACTAGCATAATTTGTTCCGGGGTCTTACTCGTAATGTAAATCATTCGTTAAGCGTAAAAATTTTCGGCACGAGTGCGTTGCGCCGTGCAATGACGACGACGCTTGAGCACTATAACATTTTTCCTCCTCGACCGTTGTACGTCGTTGTTACACGGCGCACGTCAAGCTTGAGAGCATTTACCTCCATAGGGAAAACTGACGTTTTTACATTTACCTCCCCAAAAAAACAAAGCTCGATTCACATCTCATTTTATAAGGAAGAAAAGTTTGTCTTTCCGATAGGGTGGGCGAAAAAGTATATTGTGCACCTAGGGAGGTAAGCAGACTTTTACAGCACGGCCTGGTTTGCGAAAGGCGAGGGCTTTTTCAGCTTTAACATCGCTTATAGTTAAAAATTGTTATGCAACAGTTGTGAGATATGTTCTAAATGTAATTAATTATGGCATAGATAAAGCCTGATCAAACAAGATAATTGTTAGCAGATGTTCATTGTGATATACTAATTATGCGTTTGCAGGTTCACAGTGCGACCGATTTATTCAAACTCTATAGAACCGAACATCGACTATAATAACGCTACCAAAATGACTTCATTTGTTTCAGATTGCGATACGTAAGTTAACTTAATAAATGATTTATAAAATACGTTATTTGGTGTAATTTATTGGTTTTAGGCAAAGTCGAATATATCATGTTGCGACCTATGAGGACGTAAGAGATGTCCCTAAGAAGAACAACGTTTGGCTTATAGACGTTCGTGATAAGCACGAAATTGAACGATGTGGAGGAATTCCTTGCGCAATTAACATTCCATGTAATTGCTCGTGCATTTTACGTGATAGATATGACTTGTGCTCATAATTGAATTAAATAATTTCATTAACAGAGCCGTAATGAGGGCGTTGCACGGTCTTTAATTGTTTGGCGGTGCAAATCAGGGATAAGGATGATATTCGAAGTACTGTGAAATCTTGCATAACGAGCAAAATTTCAAACAATTGTGCAAGTTTTTTAATGATTCACATACCACATACACCGATTTGCTTGACGGAAAGTTTGAGGTGGACCACGCATTAAAAGCCTGAAAAATGAGCCCACTTTTCAATTTATTTCTCAAAGCCGTATTAATATTTTGAAATATGGTTTTGACTGTTTTATGGGCTATTTATCTAAAATGGCGACTTTCGTTTCTATTAACCGTACACACCCGCGCCACGTTGTGCGCGGGACGTTCTCCACTCTCGTCATAATGTTGCAAATTGAATTACGTTAGCGATTAGCGGAGTACATTAAATTTTGCGGGCCATACCGTTGTCAGATTTAAGAAAAATAAAAATAAAAAAATTATATAAAATTGCAGCCATTTGAACAGAAAATCGCTTTTTGGCACTTTTTTTCTCCAATTTTGGAAATGCGGAAATGGTAAGGCCCCACAAATTAGAGTTCTTATCTAGAACACAAAAAATGAAATGGATCCGTTTATCCATTTAAGCGTTAGAACGCCCCGCACGAAGAAATTAAAGTTTCAGAAAAAAGATTTTTGCTCTTCTTTTCTTTAATCTTGACTCAACTGGCTGTAACTTTTGAAATACTTGAAATATCATCAAATTTCTTTCAGCGCAATATTCTATACAAATAAGGTTTCAAATTTATGCAATAACAATGAAGTCTATTTTATTTAGGCAGAACTTTCCCTTAAACTTGTCGCTGGTGCCTTATACCCTGGTTACAGCTCTGCTCATTCAGTTTTTCGCTTTAATTCAATAACAATTAGTATTGTTATTAATCATTGTTCACAATATAATAATGCCTATATTATTTTAGTGGATGATTTGGCAGCTGCTTTTCAATTCACAGGAGAATATTTTTTCAATCGATACGGAGCTACCAAGCCATTCTTTGACTCGGAGATTATTTTCACGTGCAGATCTGGTAGACGTAGTAAAATTGCTTATGAGCTTGCCGAGTCAATGGGATATAAAAAGTATCTGCATTTGTAAATTAATCATAATTATCACTTATTTCATTTACCGTTACAATTATTACAATATTTATGTATTTTCTATTCGCAGCTTGAAAAACTTTGATGGTGGATGGTTATTGTATGAAGAGCGTTGTGATTTCAACTAATCGAATAAGTTAAATTTATTATTTGAACACTTACTTATGATCAATAAAGATGTTGACTACTTGTGGTTTAAAATAATTTGAATAATCCTATATTTTTATCCTATATTGATATATAACTATATTAAAGGCTGTAATAATTAATTTGCAATCAATTTCAGGTGAAGAAATGCCGACCATTGCAAGTTATGATGAAGTGAAAAACCTTCCGAAGGAGACGTATCTTATTGATGTTCGAGAACCAAGTGAATTGGAACAAACTGGAACACTTCCTAACAGCATTAACATTCCAAGTAAATATTGCTAAGTATATGGATGGCATTGTTATATTTTTCGTTTTTCTCTTTAACTTTTGACGTGTTACGTCTTTTCTCTTCTAAAACTTGCCAGCCTAGGATCGATGTCGATATTCGCGTTAAACCGCACAAAATGGCCGCTAGCTTTATCTTGCCTACTTTAAAACGCATATGCTATACATGCGAGAGATGGCGCCCAAGTTGGTGGCGCCGGCTACTTGCCAGTCCCCTGTTGACTAGTGGCCTTGTTTACATGGTCGCTTTCTTATTTCAACATGGTGATAGATACTTTTTTCATTCGCGACACTAGTGCTGGGTAGTTAGATGGCTATATTCTATGATTTATTGGTAAATGTCTTTTGTCAGTGTTTCATTACATTTGAGTCAACAAACAAGAATTGTTTATTTAAATAAGATTGAAATAAAAGAAACTCTAGACGCACATTTTGGTATATGGACCATTTCTCAATGATTGTTAATTTAGGAGTTTTATTTTCTGGGCGGGCGCCCGAATAAAACCCAGTGCATGGGCTGCCAAGTTTTTGGGCGGCAGCCACTACACACTACACAAACAGCCACGTGGCTGCCCGCAGCCAACTACTTGTCAACTTATGAAGCTGCCTTCGGTACTCGCCGACTTGTTGCACTAGCCTGATCTACAAATATGTATTTCATACCAAAATTTGACTGATCAACCTCACCAGTTTTGAACTGCCTTGGGCAATTAGGTTGTGGCAGCTTGACTGCTTATAGTGGGCGGCAAGCCAATTAGCCATAGCCTACGAAATTTTTAAAATCTTTTATCGCAATTTCACTCAATATGTTGATTTTTTTTTTTAATTTTCAGTGGGTCAACTTGAAGCAGTAATAACACAAATGGATAATGATGAATTTACTGAAAAATTTGGTCGTGATAAGCCTCAGCTTCATGATCATCTGATCTTTTCCTGTAAGCTTGGTGGTCGCGCAAATAGAGCTGCTACATTCATGGTTGATCAAGGTTTTACAAAGTATGTAACAATATTATATCATTTATTATATTTAATAATTTTTTGTTTGTTTGCATTTTAGTGTTCAATATTACAAAGGAAGCTGGGAAGATTGGGCAGCCCATATGAATCAATGATTTTGTTATATAAAAAAATGAATAAATTTCAATATACTTTATTCCTAATAAGATAAAAAATTAATTAATAAAATTAATTGAATAGTTAATTATTTAATATTAAGCGAGTAATTAAGTTTTAAAAAAAAACTATACTATGAACTGGGATTTGCGATTGACCTTGCGCTGTGGCATGTATGGTTCTTTGCCAAGATGGTGTGGTTGTTACCGGGCATTGCACGATAGGTAAACACTCCAGGCTCCAGGCTTGTAATATCTAGCAACGACCTCTGCAAAGGGTGCAAAAGACGCAAGGTAAGAGGAGAGAGTCGAACAGTTCCTCTGCCAGCGCCCATCACTCATGGAATTGAGAATATCCACACTCGACCGTCCTTTCTTCTCAGAGTTATCTTCTCCGGACCTGATAAGGCTTTGGATGGTTTAAGGGCTGGTCTAAGAGAAAATACCTTTCTCGGTGGCGTTACAACGGAGTGTGCTTTCCTCTGAGGTGCTAACACCACAGAATAATATACTATCAAAAGATTTACTCGCCTCTTCTCGGGTTGGCAATTTTGAGAGCGCATGCGTCAATAATCCACCCGCAAACATGGCGGTGTTGGTCACTAA
This sequence comes from Lissagria laeviuscula, assembly GCA_030264695.1. NCBI lineage: Eukaryota > Metazoa > Arthropoda > Insecta > Coleoptera > Staphylinidae > Lissagria > Lissagria laeviuscula. The sequence goes on along the minus strand of JARJDU010034717.1, from coordinate 3,234 downwards.
GCCAATAGCAGTGGCACAGTGCCACATCTGTGTCATTCACCGCTGAGCTACCTTGTATCGACGTTAGGGTAATACATCTGCTGCATTAAAAGCTATCGTTCAAATTCAAATTTGAAGCCGGTAAAAACCTCGGAAGATGGCTGAAGGTCATGAAAACGCCCCACGAAGATCGAAGGTGCTGACATTCAGTAAAACTTCTGTTAGTTTATTATTCTGTGCTACCACTAAAACCTAATCTAATTTATTTAATAAAAACATGAATCATATATAATTTTTGTGGTTAGCGATTATTATTTTATAACATATTTAGTATCTATAATAAGCAGAATCTTTATGTGTTGATTTATATTTAGATTTAGGTCATTATCAATGAGATATTTATTAAGAAAGTGAGTTTATGCAAAGTTTAACAAAATGGTGATTAGCAAAATCAGCGTTTCTCAACCATGGAGTCACGTTTGAATATTTATGGGTCGTGAAAAATACATAAACATCGCTAGACTAAAAAAATTGAGAAAGGCCGAGTAAAATGATTAAAAATATATAGTTACACTATAATACTAAGAATTTTTAGTTAGTAGTCATCATCCGGCGTTGTCTAGTGGCTAGGATACCTGGCTCTCACCCAGGAGGCCCGGGTTCGATTCCCGGCGTCGGAATTTTTTTTTCCCTTTTTTTAATTTAATATTTATTATTATAATTTACTAAATAACATTTACTGCGAAATAAGTGCATTTCATGGCTCCAATATAAATGAAGCCAGAATATATACTTTTTATCTCCAATAGTTTCCGAGAAAAAAAAATTGCAAAATTTTCGGAAAACCGATGATATCGAGTTCGAGTGAATGTGACGCTTGCCAGTAAAAAAATCATAACTTTGGTAATTCTGATAGGATATCAACCGTTTTTATGTTAAAACATTCACAAATAAATATAGATTACGGCTAAAGTATATTAGCCTTAAAATCTGTGAAATCTTTTTCGCACACGTTAAAATAACTTTAACGCAACTCGATGCATAAAATACTATATCCTGTGACATTTTATTTTCACTAAAATATTACTTAAAATCATATTTTATAGTATGTTCCTAAAATTATTTCTTCATTTTTTCTACCCATTCGAGCCAACTTCCTTTATAATATTGCACACTAGAAATATAGAAATTGTAACATATCACCTTTTTGAAATAATTGCATAACATGTGCTATATACTGGAATGAATATAGTATTTACTTTTTAAATCCATGAGCTATAATGGAATTAGCTGCTGTTAATGCACGTTGGCCAGACTTACAAGAAAATATCAGACGATCATTTGGCGTAGGTTTGTCCCGTCCATATGTTTGATGAAACTGTTTATTATCCATTTGCAGTATGACAGTTTCAAGTTGTCCTACTATAAATAAACATATGTTTAAAATATGTACAAGTAATAAAAAAATATATTTTAAATATAAAAATCTGCAAATATTTTTTTCTTGAAAAGAATCATTTAAATCGACAATAAGCAATTTGAAAGTCAGGTTTATCATATTAGATTGCTCCCATAGACAAGAAAAAAAGTTTGGAATAATTGTAGATTTACAAGGGATATTGATGCTGTTTGGAATTGTTCCAGTTTGTTGCAATTCGTTCGGTTCGCGTACATCAATGACGAACGTATTCTGACGAAGGTTTTTCACATCGTCGAAAGTCGCAATTGTCACCATATTTCCACCTTGAAATCATTTCTTAGTAATCAATCTATAGCATTTACTAATCCTATGATAATTAAATCAGGTACGGCCAACCTGTAACTCGCGGGTTATTTATATGATCTATGTTTACATGTAATTTAGGCTTTAAATCTAATATACGCATTTTCAAAGTGACCCGCAATATCATTTAGGTTAGCCACCCCTGAAATAAATTATCTGATTTTATTACAAAAAGAAGGAAGCGTCGCTAGATTGTAGGAGTTCAATTTGAAACCACCGCACTCTTAAATTGTTAAGTAATTCGTGTTAAAGTTACTCAATCTGCAACAACAAAAAACAAAACACGAATTATTATCATGCACTTTTTCATGGAACAAATCAATCCTGATTACGCACTTACACTGAACAGCAATTGGCCAAATTGTTGAAATATTTATTACTTCGAAGCACTTTTTGACACTTTAATTTATACATGTCATCATAGAAATACCACATACGAAACTTGTTTTGTAATCAAAGTAAAACTATTTGTCATTAATGACATTGCAAGGTGGCGCCGCGCCATGTCAATCGGAGTAGCTTCGAAATGCTTAATGCTCGAACTAAATACTTTCCCTTTTGATTCAAATAACAAAAAAATATTCTTTGGCGGTCAATTACATAAATAGGTAACACATTCGGCATCCTTTGTTGTTCATTCATGTGCGTTCTATATACTGTACTATTAAAGTTTACCTTGATTGACTGACGGCAAACTATAATTCAACTATTCAGTAGAAGCTGCTATGCAAAATTTCCTTTGTCGGTAATGGCAATGTACCTCCAAACCAAAGGGTGTATCGCATGCTTTCGGCATGCTTACATTGCTTATGCGTCTTTGTTCTATAGTGTTTATAATGACAATGAATTATTCATTAATTAATATCTATCAGAGCCAGCCGAGCTGGGGCGTGTTGCACAAGATACCGTCAGCAACCTGGCATGATTGGCTAATAGTTTTTCGGTGGAAGCTAGACAGACAACTAGTGCGCAACTGGGGCTTGGAACAAGCGAATAGCAGTCCCCCACAACCTTTACCTATAGAGTCCCAAACTCACGCAGCAAATAGTGCATCTTGCAGTCAACTTAGCATTCCTGAACATGGTGGTATCCGGAGCGGACCGCCCTCACCCTACATCCGCTCTCTTCAAACCGCGACTGCTGCGCAGTTTGCCACATTTTTGCACAATGCTCTAGTCTTTAAGCCCTACAACCCAAATCCCAGCGAAGGTGGCTCTGTGCAATGTACAGGTGGAGTGGCAAAAGGAGTAGTACTGAGGCAGGAGATCGAATGTTTTGAACTGCTTAAAATATATTATGATAATTTCGATTTCTTGTTAAGATTAAAAGAAATTAATAACGAAGATTTACGAAAACATTGACGATCTAGCGATGCTCTTGAAGGATGGTGCCAATAAAGCAGTAAACGCAATAGAGCTATATGATGAGTTATGTGCTTCCCGGAATATTTTTGGGAATGATCATAAACCTTT
>JARJDU010034693.1:0-13278 GCA_030264695.1 Lissagria laeviuscula | reverse complement strand
GCTCGTGCTCATTAATAAGTCGGCGTCAAGAAAAAGATGACCTTTCTAATATTAAGAACTATACGTTTCTATTATTATTCTTATAAAAAAATTATCTAGAAATTTAATTGATAAATAAATATTTTATTATTCTATTAACCGCAATTTAGCTATAATTACTGTTTAGTTATGAAAAGCAACTTCTTACATCTCGCGTGTAACTGAGTAATAATTATTGAACTAAGGCAATATCAACCCATCAAATATCATAAATCGAAGAGAATGCAAATCGGAAATACGTTTATGCAAATCTTGTCTTAATACATCCCATTTTTCGTCTGGTTCTATTTTTTTCTTTTCTTATTTTCTTCTTTCTTCTCCACTTTATTTAAGTCTAGATAGTAACTTAAAGTACTGAGACAAAATCCAACAAAATCAAATATATATATCTCAGCAAATATTTCGCTGCGAAACAGACAAATAAATATATTCACTTATTTTAAACGTTTAAGACGAAGGTAAAGAAGGTTTTCGCTGTGAAGATCAGTTCGGTATTTACACGATTTACACGTTTCGTGTTCGAAAGGCATTAAGCAACACGCGAGCGTAAACGCCGATCATCGCTACTTAATTTTTCTTTGGCTACTGATTAAGTTACACTTGAAAGGAACTCGAATTTGTCTTGTCTCGCATGCGAAGATGTCTCGAGATGCCTTGTCATTATGAAGAATGAAGGAATGCATACATGTCTTCTCGACTACGCAGCAAATGTTTTCTTATCTCTCGTTCGCTTGTTTCTTTTGTCACACGTTGATTCTTTTTGTATTTTCAGTAATTGTCGGATTAGTTCTTTTAGTAAGCATAACAAAAATGGAAAAAAAAACCTTTTAGGATTTGAATGATAAGCAATATTATCATTAGAAATCATCTTCATGGAAATATGAAGGAAGAGGATAAATTCTTGACTAATGAACGAATGTACCTACATTTTGAGTTAAATTTTGAGTACATAGTGTTGAAAGTGTAGTTGGGCTTGTACGTCATTAAAATCGACGAACGGGCACCATTATTATTATTCTTATGATTTTGAAATTGTTTCTTTCTTCGTGAATGCTAACTATTGGCTTTGCTTCTTTCTAGGAAGGTCAAAGGTGCTCCGAGTTTCAAGACCACAGTGTACGCCAAGCGCCTCCGCACTATGAACCAAATCGGAATCGAAAATATAAATAATCTATGTTTATGTTGTTATTATATTATTAGCTAGTTATTGGGTTTGTGTTGAGAAAAACTTCGAAATTTTAAACCCACATGAAAAAGAATCTATATATTTTTTAATTTGTTGTACAAAGTGACAAAAAAGTTTTTTTTTTGAGTTTTTCTCTTAAATAAATTAAATTACATAATTTAATTATTTACAATTATTTATTTATATTTTTTATATTTCTTTTGTTTTACCATATTATACAAGGTAAGTTAACAAATTTTCTAATTATATATTATTCGTGAGTATCCAGTATAGATAGAAAATGTCTAACCTAACATTTGAGTAACCATCATACAACCCACAAGAAGTCTATAAATGATAATTAAATTGACACACGTTGGCGCTGCTCAAGATCAGTACATTACTCGAAGTAAGTTGCTTATATGCAGATTAAAGTTATTAATAATCGCAATAATAATGAATCGGAAACGGTCTAAATACCGCGACACGACGGCTAACCGCAGTCCACACATCCATTCATATATTTCATTCATCGACTCTGCTTGCTCTCTGCTCGCCTGCCATTCGCTTGAGGATAAAACAGATACTCTCAGATACAAAGTGAAATATGTACATCTATAAGAACAACAACTATGCAGAACAGAACAGAAAAGTTTTGAGAGCTAGTCGAGATCGTGTTACCTGCGTATCGTCATGAATGTCGAACGCCGACCACACTTTGCTAATGAATGAGAAACGAGTGGGATTAAATAACATTGAAATATTATTGAAAGTGTAATTGCCAATTGCCTATTGATTTCCAATTTGATATCGATTCAGTCATATTTCATTCTTTAAATTAAGAAGGATATAAAAGAATAAATATACGTAATAATGATAAATTTTAATCCTGTGCATATGCTAAAATATCATTATTTTCTCAAACTAACAGTGATGAAGAAAAGGTCCATAAATCAAAATGTTCGTCTTGAGGCGCTGGTTTCGACGGTGTTAAAGCAATTTTTCTGCCTATAATGCTTCCCCCGAAAATTGTAAAAATCTTTCATATTTTACTCCCTCGTGGTTTTACGACCATAACTCGAAATCTTCTTGTCCAAAGTTTCAAGTGTTATATACCAAAAGAATCGTCTTTCTAAGCTCTGTCCAAAAATGTATAATTGTTCCACCTTATAAACATTTGAAAAAATATTGTTCCACATATCGCGATATGAATGAGCAAAAAAGCAAATTTTAAATATCGAAGCAAAAATGTAACTTCTAAACGAAAAGTCATAGAAAAATAGTCCATATATCAAATTGTTTGTCTTTTAACGCCTGTTACAATGCAATTAGAACAGTTTCGCAGCCTATAATATTTACTTCCAAAAAAACCTATTTTTTTCGTTCCTCCTGGGTTTTTCGCGTATAACTCAAAATGCTCTTGACCAAACTACAATGTGTTATTAACCTCTATCCAGAAATGTATAATTGTTCCACATTATAAGTATTTGAAAAAAAAATCTTTATATGGAGCGATATAAAAGAGCAAAAACATTAAATTATTTAAAAATGGGAGCAAAAATGTAAATTTTAATCTATAAATCCTAGAGAAATCGTTCATTTATCAATTTTTTTGTCTTGAAATGCTCTTTGCAACAATATTAAATAAATATTTCTGCTTATAATATTTTCTCAAAAAAAAATGAAAAAACCTTCCTTCATTCTTTAGTGATTTTTCGCCTTCAACTCAAAACATCCTCAATCAACATATCATGTGCACAATAATACGGCTATGCCAATGTTTCCAAAAAACTAGTTACGCTCCTGGATATATTTATTTAAACTACTACTTTAATGATAAAATGTTTAATCTATGATACGATCTCTTATCAAAATATGTAATTACCTATCTAATATAATATGATTGAAATGCATATAGGAAATGATTATGACACACAAATTATTTAAACGCAGTATAAAAATGCATTTGGCTCGATTTTTTCAATTCAAATACAAAATGTTAATAAATATGTTGTTTCTTATTATGGTATCTTTAGCAGAGTTTACCAGCGGCATAAATCTAGCTCAGGTAGAATTTTTGTCTTCTCATTTTTAATCAAATAATATAATATTTTACTTTTATAACAGTGGCGGCAGAATTCATACATTGTAAGGATCGACCGAGCGGAAATTAACCGATGTGGAATAGCTTCCTGCAAAATTGTGTCTTTCAAAATAAATCGGAAAGATATTGCCATTAATTGTTCACTGGAACTTAATGTAACCCTTGGTATGGATATAAAGGTAATTGGCAAATGCCAGAAATTTTTTTTTTTAATAATACTAATTAATTTTTAGCATAGAATTACTGTATTAAAACATAGTAGTAATGAATATCGCGTAACACCTATGAACATGACATTTTCAAACTGCGATTTGGTAAACATACCATTTTTGGGCAGCCCACGAATATATTTCGAAAATGGTAAATTGGCAGCATGTCCATATCCCAAAGTAATTTAAAATCAAAACATTATTACGGAAAATATTTACATTATTTGTTATCTATTTTTATGAATTTCCAGGGCAGTACATTAATGACATACAACTTCATTCCGGACTCGTCAGTAATGCCACCACTCGTACCCGCCGGCGAATATTGCATTGTCAATGAAGTATTCACCGAGAAAATTTACGTTGTGAAATTGTCAATTTACGGAGCAGTCGTTTATAAAAATAATAACCAATCCAGAAAAAACATAAATTAAACAAACTACAATTGAGATAATTTAATTATAAAAATTATATTATGAATTATAATAAAAGCAAAACAAATAATTTATAAATATGCAATTATATGTTATAAATATGCATATGAATACAAGAAACGATGAATTCAAAATTAAATTATTCATCCAGACGTAATAATTAACGATTTGTTTATCAATCAGTAATCAGATGCCAGCCAGCGAGTTCAATCGAAAGCAGCAATATGTAAAAATTAATAACACGTTCGTCGTTACGATAAGTCAATTTCTTATTCTCCGGAGCAACGGATAGAGCTAAACAACTAGCTCTTAAGTATTTAAATATGTATTATTAATTATGAATAAATCATTAGTTTCTAGCTCTAGTTGTAACTCTAAATATGCATACCTCCATGCATGCAATCTTACTCAGCGCATAGCTTAGTGGCAAGGTGGATATGCCGGTAGCCACTAGTTACGGAAATCTAGCGTTTATCTCATAATTCTAGTGTCTTAATAGAGTTTGCATTGATCATTAGTTAAGTTAAGTTAGTTAGTGATTGCTTATGTAGATTGTATACTGACTTAATTATCCTGAATGAACTGTATAAATCTTAAATAATAAAAAATTGATTTGATTTAGAATTTATATAAAAAAAATATATTTAGCCTACTCTTACATTTAAGTTTTTTTTCTTATTATTAAATATTAATATAAACCCAATGCAAAAAATATAGAATGTGAGTGACGGCGAAGGTGCCGGGCATAAAATTATCCTTATAATAGTATATGTATACCAGTTTGTTAATAATTTTTAAAAACTATGAAAACGTAATACGCAGATTTTAATGCTAATATACTTTTGCCTTAAGCTATGATAAATAAGCCACAGCTTCCAAAAACCGTGATTTCGTCTGCATATAATTAAAAACTTCTTAATGCGCTGAATCATGCCGGTTTAGTCCAAAAATGGCTCCAGGTGAGATATTAAAAAAGAGATCTACAGATCTCAACTGATAATAAGACATAACTTCCAAGCTAGGTAGTGTAAACCTCAAATTATGTGAAACAAAGTCGTAAATTTTTTAAGAAAAGACCGCTACTTAATTATCTTATTAATCTTCACAATAAGTTTTTATAACAAGCTTTAAAAAAAGTCACTATCCCCCATAAACAAAATGTTTTTTTTAAAATTTTTTATTTAAGTATATAAGTAATATTAAAGAAAATATTGTATTTACGGCGTACCTAACTAAAGAATTCATTTTTTATCAATTCTTTGTGACATTTGACATGAAATCGATCCATGTAATTTAATAATTCCACAAGTCTTGCATGGAATTTCAATTGCGCGGCAATGAAAGCAAAAGAGACAAGCAGCAAGTTCTCTTTACGGTAACAGCAATATTGGAAAATTGTGACACGGAAATATGCGTCTTGGCTTTTGGGCGCACGCAGCGGCACGTCGTGCTGATCGATAATTGATAATTGAAGATCCCGCCGACCTGCAATTTTCTACTGCGGCAATCAGCCGATCGCGCGCGTCCGCCTCGAATTTCAAACTGAAAAAAATAACAATGCTTAGTACGTGAGTGTATTCCGCAAATAAATGCGAATTGATTGGGATCTGCGATGCGTTTATTTGTATATATTCGCTGAGTTTTTGTTGCCGCTCGGAAATCCACATTGATTTTATCGATTTCGATGTCCACCGCTCTCTTATTTTATTTTTTGTCTTGTTTTAGTCGGATGCTACCGAATTTCGCAACGGCTGATGAAAATCTTCAGGTAAATGGTATTTTGATGGTGCCATTGTCGGTGGCAGATAGTCGTTATTCGTACGTTTTATTACCGTAATTATAGATTAAAGATTGAAAAAAAGGAGACGACATACCTAAATGTTTATTTATTTAACTTTTTTTTTATTGCCAAGTTTTATATTAAATGAAACTTTATCCAGTCTATTTTTTTTTCGTGGACTAATATGCAATTTATAACCATATAAGACCTTGATTCGCATAGAGATACTAATATTTATGCATAAAACTAGATAATTAATAAATATATGCATCCATTTCCTGAAATAACTGCCATTAGCGTCTTAAAATAATAGGTGGTGTCACTTTACGATTGTTTTATCAGCGCACAACTCGCATACAAATCCGTTAATTATGATAAACGCGCCGAGAAACTCATAATTAGCTCGATAAACGCACGGATTTTACGACTGGCATATAATTTTTCTCGCAATCTACCGTTGTGCTGTGTTTCTATTAGTTAAAACGTTTAAACTATCTAATAATTTATGAATTCTATTCAATTAGCATTAGAGACGCGATGCTGCCAACCGATAATTACTAATTAACTAATACAGAAATTAGTATTTAACAAAACGCACATAAATTCGAACAAATTTAAATGTGCAATAACTTAATTCATTTAATATGTACTTGATAAGTTCTAACTTTCTACTCTATTGTAATTACACATTGATTTATATCACAATTATTTCACAATACAAACCGATTAAATATTAATAAAGCAGTGATATATCAAGCTAAATGCTTCATAATGGCGACGATGATCTTTTAATGTTCTTTGCCACTCTTTATACAAACTAATAATATAATTTACACCTGAATATAAGTTGCGTTGGTACAAAAGACTTGGAAGTAAAGCTGAAAGCTTCCCTCCAGGATAATAAAGCTATCAACTCCACCAGTCGCAATAACTTAGAGAATAACTTAGGTTAGGCCAATGAATGAGCAAAGCTGCACCCGTCGATGATAAATATGGCGTATAAAGGTAAAGAATAAAGAGAATAAAGAATTTCACGTAATGCGATTGTTGTTGGGACGACGCCTGAATTATCGCTTTTATTATCCACTTTATCCACTCATACTTTATTCTTTCATTTTGATATAAATCACAGTAGAGACAAAATATTTGTATTTTAACGTTAAACACTTCCATTCCTTATTTTGACGTGCTTAACGTCTTTAAGGTGAGTATACAGATTAGAATTTTGCGTTAAAAGTTTTCTCACTTTACAAAGTAACAGCTACGCTGTTTAAAGTCGCAGAAAGTTGAAATAAATATCATAAGAATGAAAATTTATTTCAATTAATTTACAATTAGGCAAACAATTCTTGTTCGTTGTCGATATCGTGTAGATGATGCAAGTTTAAAAGTCTAAAATTGATAAAAATTTAACTTTTTTCGATGTAAACGTCATCACGAGTTTGGTTCCTACTGGTCGATCTCAGCAAGGACATCTAATTTAATTTGGCAATTAAAATATCAACAAGCCAAGCAAACTAAAATGACGTTTAACATGCCTACAACTACCTATCATTTTTAAATTAGTATTTAACTGACCCCTAACGATTATCAAGTAACTCCTACAATAAAATTAATAAATTTAATGAACTTATTCATAAATTCTATGTACGCAGCAGTAAAATTTATTTATTACTTAAGTAGGTAGAATTTTTTATTTTACTTAAAATGATTCACTAATTAGCTGCACATCCAATAGAAAACTCCAATATCACGAAATACCATTCTTCGAATAGCAAACTTTGTAAGAGCATAGAAATAAAATGGCGGCGATAAATGTAGCGTTACATATTGCCACTTAAATATTATTTATTTGTTTCCTGGCATCTTGAAACAATCATGTACACACAATTCACACACATTTAATAAAATAACAACTTGAAACGTCTTCGAATAAAACCAAGAAAAGTAGTAAAAGTTATGGTAAATGTGCAACTATGTAAACTATAAACTACTGTTAGAATGTAAACGCATAAAGTTCCACATAAACTTAAATATATTTAAATAATAAGCAACGACTCCCTGACTTTTACGATTTGTTCAATAGGCATCTATTTTGTTCGCTACAACGATAAATAATCAACCAAATTTTTAATAAACAATTGATACTATTACCAACCAACTTGATTGTTTTTCTTTTCAGACTGCCCCCAAGCCATATTACATTATATCAATAAATCCGACGCTTCTAGTTAGCAAGATCCAATTTCCTTCTCTTATATCTCCTGCCGCTGCCGCGTTCAATTGTTATTTATTGTATTGAAGAAAATTGGCTCCTGAGTATATCACAAACTCCAAACTATAATCACCTCACCTCGACAGAATTCGACGCTTGCCATTACACCAATGCCTTCCAACTAAACCCATAAATAACAGCATTAGATACCTAAACGCGCAGAACAATACTGGAAGCTACATCGGCTACCTAACAAAATTGGATGAATTCCAAGCATCACTACTCATTTTATATCCTGCTCACTTGACTTCGCCTTTGTTTTATTTTATGGATCACTAATGTTTTTCTCTTAAAGTTCTTTTTTTTTTCTTCTCTTGTTTCTTTATCTATTTTTCTTCTTGTGCTTTTGTTTTATTCTCATCTTTTATTTTTTTTTTGTTTTGAGTGTTGATCTTGTTTCATGTTGATCTTGATTATGTTTCCAAGGCATTTTGAAACAATCTATCAAAGCGGCGCGACGAGGATAACAGTTACACATCTAAATAACAATCATGGATCAATGAGCAAAAGCAATTTTTTTTTCTTCTTGGGATCATGAAACGTTTCTTGAGATTCGAAGGAAAGATTTAACGTATAGTATAATGTATCACACGTGAGTAGACACAACACGTGTTACGTAATCCAATATTGTTCTTGTTTCAGTTAACATTTTGATAGACGATTGATTCGATGTTTGTAACCTAATATTTTTTCTTGAAAATAAATAATAATTCCCCGCACGTACTGAAACAATGTTCAACAAATTTGTAGTCATGAAATTGTTAAACAAATGTGACAACAAACAGAAAGTCGTGAAGCACCTGGATCCGACATCAGTTTGTCACAGCTCTGTCCATCGCTGACCTAACATAACAATAGGGCACGCCGCCCACGTGCAGCCCGGTACTGGCTGGCTTTAGACAAATAATTACATTTTTCTCTGTCCCAATGCTGTCAGACACGAAACGCGCATTGTTCCCGACACCATTGGAACAATATCGACCAGGTAACGGACGCGCAGTGTACCCATCGCGTGAAATAAATTTCGATTTCGGAATCAATTGGTACCCGGCCAGCCGAATTAGTATGCTGTCATGTCGCTGCACCACCTACGAGTTGCTTGTCCCGACACGCCATCGGCGTTCAAACGCGACGAAAACAATGTCACGAAATGCCGAAAATCGGGTAAAAATGACCTCTGTCAAAATAAAGTTGTCCGACACGCGTGTTTCGCCGACGCATGCGGTGACAATAAAGATGGAAATGAGTAAATTCCTTCATTTTTTGAACATGAATAGAGCCATCAAAGTAACACCACAGGCCACAGGTGTATAACAAACGACCTCGGGAGGATATTAATTCAGGAATGTTTGGAAGTGACAATGTTTTTCAGATGTCTTGTTGAATTTTTGTAAAGGAAATGCTTATCTCTCTGTTAAAACTTGAAAATATGCGAGTCCATAATGTCTTGCTGGAAACGATAATATTTCAATCAAAGTTTGAGTTTACCTTTTCAATTTACGTCTGAGTTTTTAATGTTTTCATGCTTAATCATCATAATGTTCTTTCGTACAAGCAGGTCTTTAATGTGTTTATTGATTTAGTGCGTTTACTGCGCACAAGATGCGCAAGTTCATTATTGATGCGAGAAATTTTAAATGTTGAAACTTTATTGACTTTGCTTTGTTCGAAAACGACCAGAGGTGAATTACGAGGTGTGGGAACCTTTTTTCCCAAGTGCACTGGAAGGTTTTTCGGTAAATTTGGTTCTGTTAGCGTTATAGTTGAAACAATAATGCACCACACACATAACTCATCATATTGAGGGTTACCAGCTTAGAATAAGCCTCTTTACGAACAAGTATTATCATCTGATGAGATTGTGGTAACCCTAAGAATGATCTTTGGTCAGTGTATAACCGACCGACCAGCATATGTATCGAAATAATTCCTTGCCTTGGGTGATCAGGATATGGTTGCGCGCGCCTTCGGTTGTTAATTAAAACGAATGAAAATTGATTTTGAAAGGTGTAAAACATAAATAACGAGAGGCAATACCTAACGACGACGACTTTTGCGCTTGGAGTTGCTCGCGCCCAAGTGTGTATCAAACGCATCCTCGTGCTGAACGACGTGTGTGGAATATATCCGCGGAGAGCCAGGGGTGAAACGTGACTTTCGCGCTTTTATTTATGTGAGAGAATGAATTTTAAATAGGCAGGTTGGGACGCGCGCGGATTCACAATCGCCTTTTGTAATTACATATTATGTGGTGTGTGGCGACGACGTCGCAGGTTAAACCATTGACGGCGTTAAGTAGATGCTCTTTAGCATTGTCTGCGCAATGCACGTATACAGCGTTACTTACATGACAGGACAATAATGAAGAACGGCTTCGTTTGATTACGACGCGATCATGCGTGCAGATTAGGCGATGAGTGATATTCATGCTTGAGGCTTCAAACACACATAGCGAAATAGATTTTCTTGTAATTTTTATGAATTTTCAACTTTTCTTATTTTTAATTTATTAATAAAATAATTTTTGAGTTTTTGGAAGGAAACAGTTAATTAATGCCATATCTTTATGCTGTCGTTTATACTTCTAGCAACAAATTATCACCCGCCCGCGTCGCTTGCAAGTGTAAACGCTGAATTGTAAAATTGCGTTCGGCGTTCGGGTCATACGTGCATACGCATAGATCATGCAGAGCTCGTGCTCGAAGGCATTGGCGCCTAGCTCGCGCCTTCGTTTGATGTGATAATAATATTGGCGAGGCGGAGGCTGATTTATCACTCTCCATTGTCAAGGTGCTAAATTCGCCCGGTCAGACGATTTATCAATTATCACCTAGATGTTAATTCCATGCACACGCTTGAGTTATTGCTTTATCACTTCCTTTAAACGCCTGAAGACGTTTCCTCCAAGGAAGAACATCAACCACCTCCTCATCATTTATAACAAATATAAACATAAATACTTTCATTCAAAAGTTAATCAATAAATCTACCAATAATAAAATGTTATAATAACAGTCAACAGTCAAGAACTCTGGTTAGCACTGGTGAAATGTTAATGAAACCTAGTTTAGCGTTATAACAATGCAAAGAATTCCAAACACTTCAAATTGAATCTAGTTTCTTCCTACCTGAACATATATTACATGCCTCCAAACACGCACCGCACAGTGGGCAATAAGCAGACATCTAATTATGTTACTTTAGATTACATTACTCGACCGAAATCGACGATTGGAAATTGATAGTTATTCAAAGAACCACTCCAAATAAGGTCAGCCTTACTTTGCTCACTCTGCTCTGCTCTACTACTAAGTACCCTACGCATCTCTAGTGGCTCTCGCCTCGTCTGCATTAGATTCAATCAACAATTGACAACTTAACAATTAATTCTGAGAGGAGAGCCACAGGACCGAAGCGCGTCTCTTTTGTCTGCTCAATCGAGTCGAAATGTAGCATTTCGGAACGATGCATTCACGCGTTGATGCTTCTCACATTCCGGTAGCATTAAAGTCCTTAGTCGTTCAGTCGCGCGCGACTCAAAAGATTTGGATTTCGAAAAGAATGTGTAATTTAAGATGAAGAAGAAGAATTAATTTGATGTTGTGTTGTTGCTGGTGGATGTTGTTTCGAAACGTGTTTCAAACACGTGCCCGTCCAAAAATGGAAGACTTGAGGAAAGTATAATATGTCAAAGGAAGATATATTAGATTAGACAGGAAGAGAAAAGACGCTCGAAATTAGATTAGAAGAAGAATGAAGCCGAAAATATAAGTTGATAAGGCTTTCTAATGCGATTATAGATTCAATACTTAAATAATATTTTATATTGTGGTAGCTAACGTAATGGCATTAAAACAAATTTAATGTAAACGAATTTTTGTAGTTTGTACGTACAGGTTTAGTAAAGTCCTCGTGGCAATGCACAAACAGTACATTAAATAAGCATAAACAGATTATAAATTTATCTAGCTGAGAGTTACATACGCAACGAATGCATTATTCCGGTATTTTCGCCATCGCCTCGCCGCGAAACTGCTGTGGCCGATGGTGTTATTAGCGTTTCTAAAACAACCTACACGCTAATACACACGTTGCTATTGCACTGGCAATAATAACAACTAATAACTAATAATAATGATAAGTATTGCACTAATGTCTCTCGGGCTGGGTGTCTCCGCTCGATGGAAACATGGAATGCTGCGCTAATTGATGGTTGTTTGGGAAAGTGGCGTTTATTGTCTGCATATGCATCTTTAGCAGTGGTGTAACCAAAAGTTATGTCTAAGTAATTTTTCACAACTTAAAGAAATATTTCGTCTTTAAACTAGCCTTAAAGAAGGCATTAACAATATAATCGATAAATAAAACATGTATATGTAGAAATAAACATAAATATTAAAAGCACACCATTCAACCACTTTCAGATAGATGGATAGACTGATAAATTGGTATCTTGGTAGTATATTTGTTTTTTGCAACATAAGCAAAGCAAATATATCGATTAGAAGAATCAATTCCAAGTTACTTATCGCAAGAACGGACATACTAGGAGTGAAACACTTCGCTTACAACAGTCTTCTCCATCGAGAGAAACGCATATAGTCCTCGTATAGATGGAATGCCGTATTTGAAAAGAGGAACGTGAGAAATTCAGTAGGAGAGCGACCATACTATACGGCAACAGCCATAAACATCGAATAACAGACGGATTACTTGATCGACGTAGAAATGCCATTGTTATTACTCGCGAATGTATAATCTAATAACTGTCTACGACAATCTAACCATAAAACACGAGTGCAAAACAAAATTAAGTAGATACTGATATTTACTAGTAAAATCTCAATAAAATTTATGTGCCTTAAACAAATATAGATAATAAAATCGATTTATATTTGTAATTTGAATTTCTTTTTTAGAAAAATCATTTCACAATTCGAAGTGAACCTACGTTTAAATCGAATGATAGAAATCATATCTCAATAATCAAGGATAATAACAAAAGTGGGTGCTAACTAGCGGCTAGCCTACTCCTTCATCTCATTGATCACAAATTACAATGATTTCAGTTCTTCGTAAGTAGAAACAAGGCGCCTAGCTAAATTAGAAAAAAGCTTACGAAATGTAATTTACTATTTAACCTTGACGCCGTACCCATCATCGATTTTAATTTCCATATAACTTATCGACAATTCACGTCTTCGTGCTGCGTGCATCTCCTTCGTTTATTGCAAACCAGACAAAACATAATTAAATCCACCAACGCTCGATT
>JARJDU010034678.1:0-11796 GCA_030264695.1 Lissagria laeviuscula | reverse complement strand
TAAAAGGGTGCCCAACCCCTGACATAATTTATTTTATACAAAATATTGAACAACCTCAAGAGACATAAATTTCAACCTTAAATTAAGAGTAAAAAAATTTAAGAATTACAAATGTTTCCAACTGCTGACATAATTTATTCTCTGTAACTCTAAAAGTAATATTAAACTATAAATAAAATTCTAAAATGTCAATTACTAGTATCTTTATAGAATTAATTATAAGAACACATGGTATGCAAGGAGATCCCAAAAAAGAATAGAGAGCAGCGGCAAGCATAATATTTTGGTAGTTTTCGATGCCAGCAGCGCCGCGCACCGTACAAAAGGAGTTCGTGGAATCGACGCCGAAGCCAAACAGGATATGACCGCACTACAAAACTACAAATCTACAAACCTACACACAAAACATTCATCTCATCTCGCATTATCCTCATTCTCATGTGTGTTGTATCTGCATGGTCGAAAACCGAACAAAACCTTCCCGCTAAAGATGCGGGAGGAGCAAAAAGCATACCGCGCCGTTCGTTTCTCAGCAAAATCTTCCTCCATAGAAGAGCTGCTGAACGAACTATTCATTGATGATGGATACTGGCTGCACTTGCTTCCACATTCTTGACAAGTGGCGCAATAAAATGGGCTAAGCCACGACGTAAGTACTTACTTAGTATGAGAAGCAAAAGAACACCACAACAAAGAAGACAAACCATGTATTCGACCAAATGTAGAACCAGTGCTAATTCTCAAATTAAAGCGAATTTCTTTACCCATTTTAAATTCTTTTGTCGTCGAGACGAGCCTTCACGCACAATTAGATGCTTAATTAATTTGATTAATTAATTACGACTTGGTGGTTAGTGGTAGTAATGAGTTAAAGCAGACTGATCAGGTTTTCGATTGATAGCATGTCATTCCAAAGAAGTGAAGTGTGGGAAACCATATTTTCAACCTGAATCAGTAATGAAATTGGAGAGTTAACCCACGGGTAAGTGGTTGCATACTATTAGAGTGATTCTATACAAATATACTAAATTCGTGGAAGAAATTCGACACCGACCTGATTGATTTACACAAAGATGTGAACCGCCCTAAGATGGAATTTGGCACCATTAACCAAAAACACATGGTTTTATTAACGTATAGACCTAGATTAACTTAAATTAATTATCTTGACGAAACCTTTGCCTACCAAAGACTTCAAAATCTTAAAGCACTAATTACCACCCCGTTTGACTTATTATCTCTTTTTATATATCTATCTTTCTCATTGATACATCTTCAATCGACTCCTCTTGACATTCATAAATCTCAGTAAACACAATGAACCAAGAGGGTTTCAAAAAATTCCGCTGTTTATTTATTTATTTTAGTGCATCGCCACCCGAATGCACGCATCTAAGCTCGTCTTATCTAAGCTCCTCCGGCGGTCGGACTCGTTCCCACCCTCGTAAGGGTAATTCCGAGAAGAGCTGGTGGCTCTGTGGGATCCACATACGACTTCTTACACCGCGCCGGTGACATAAATGCAGCTAACTCACTCTCTAGACCCATCAGAAAGCCGCACAACGCCCATGTGTTTGCTCATACAGGTTGTTGAGAGAATTCGCTTTCTCTATTTGCGTTTACATTTCTATTTTTATAGTTTTCTTGGTTGTGCAGTATGACAAACTTTGAAACAGGTTGTATGCAGATTGTGTGCATGTGCAATTGAGCATGGATAATCAATAATAAAGTGCAGTATTTACGAGTGGGGTGAAGGGTTTTGAAGGTTTTCATAAGAATTAAATAAATAAGACTTTCTTGGGTTATTTTCGGATCTGCTAAATTGACCATCATCGTCTTCAGAGTTCTTCAGATTAGGTGAATCGTCATGAAATCAAGGGGAGTTGACTGAAGGTGATTCGAGGAGAAGAAGAAAATGAAAGAATCTTTAGAGCGCGTTCAAAGAATTGCCTTCTCATAATATGCCATTCATATTCAAAAGACTTCTTGCTTTTTATTATTTTGGAAATTAAGAAAAAAAATGAAATAAACTTATTATTGAATTAATTCTGAATAAGCAATGAAAAAAGCGTATTTTTTTAATTTTAATTTTTTGTGTCTTATTTATAAGAATTATAAAATAAGCAGAATAATGTGATACTATTACAAAAAAAATTAAAAAATGTATCTACACTCACATCAGATGATTAGAAAATAATTGTAATAAGTGAAACGCTTGAAATTCTTTGCAATTATAGCTGCGGGGCTTTAGGCAACTGCCTAGTTTGCCTATAGGTTAATCCAGCTTTAATAAAGATGTTACTGATCACTGATAGAAGTACCGATGGGAAGCTAGCAATTTATTTGCCTTAGAGGAGCCGATCTTTTTTGTTGTTTCACTTTAGCAAACAAAATCAAATGCTTTATTACATATTTGGAATCCGCCTGAAACTGGGTTTCCAATGGTAGTGAATTTGTTATCAAATCGTACTTAGTACCTACGATATGATAGTAAATATAGTTTTGTTTTTGACAGTTCACACTACTTGTTTTAATTAAATTCAGTCGATCGTTTTTATATTTTTGCATTTGGCATTTATTCTAGAAGCCGCCATGAATTTCATTCATATGCTATTAATCCGTTCTTATCTAATTGGCAAAAAATTGATAAGTACGTCTGATAGAGTGCATTAGTAGATGATATTTCATACTATTTAATACATTTTTGTCCAAAATTGTACGCAGAATTATTTCTTTATGTAATTCTTGCATGATTATTGAAACTGTCACATAAACAATAAATTTCTGGTCCGACACTTTCCAGACGAAGACGTTAAAAACGAACAAATTGGCGGCGTTCAATGTTATCCCGGTAAATATTTGATAACAAATACTTCAAATAAATACTCTCCACACTCATCTCGGCATAAGTATAATTTACAGATCAAAACTTTGTTAATCTTAAGTAATTTAACGGTTTCTTAACGGTATAAAAAGGTTTAAAATTTAAAAATTCTTAACCTTAACCTCTCCAAACATTATTATTTCAAATAAATTCTTTATTATGAAATGTAGCCTTCTTTAAACACTATGTTTGAAAATAATTGATATAAATATTAAACATATTTATACCTTTACAATGTTAAATACTATCCTGCACACAATATTATATAAGTAATTTGTAATTGTGGAAATGAGTTCAAGATGAATGAAGGTTAGTATAGTAACTCCAAATGATTATCAATTTTGATATGATTGTGATCGTTATCAACATATCCCAAAGTTGGAGATTCAAGAACATTATCTATAGGTCTGAGTCAGTGGCGTAGCTACATTTATCAGGCCTTAACGGCAGCATGATCCAAGAACCTTATTTTTTGCATCGGAACAAAAAAAAAGAGAACTTACGGCTTCCTTGGCTTATGAACTACAACGCATTGCGCATTCTTGCTATATGGTAGCTACGTCCCTGATCTACATAACGATAATATTCTTTGATAATATGTGATAAGGTTGAGAATAAAAAATGAGAATTTCACACGTTATTGAACTAAAGATATAGAGATAATCATATAAAGTAAAATACAATCACAAAATAATAATGCACATGCGCAGTTACTCTTAATACGCCGCAGATATATTGTCCCATTAATTTGATATATTAATCTTTCCATCAATTCTTTAGCAAAGTCAATGAATGCGCTTGATTCTCTCATTTTTTTTCAAAGCTTATTTGATGTTGTAAGCGCAACGAAAGGAGGAATATGCACCGAAATAAGTGGAGAAATGAAAAATTCGATAATAATGCGTGTTCGCGTGCAGATTGGTTCTGGCTGGTATGTCTGCAACTGTGGATGCAATTTACGAGATCCCAAAGTGTGAAATTTTCGGTTGGTTTTCTTGAACGGGCGCGGCACGATGCGTATTTTTCTCTCCGTGTTTCGAACATATCTTCTAAAATATACAGGAGATCTCCTTTCGTTTTCTTAGAATCTAATGCGTGCAGGTAATTCTCAAGACAAACGGCTGTGTGATTAATGATACCGCATGCGGTACCATTGGTAAATTTGGAAATGTTTTGTTGTTTTAGTTTTGGTTCAACATTTTTGCGAATGAAGTGAAATAAGGACGAGAAAGGCGGTGAAATAATCATTTGAAGGTAGAGATGTAGTTGGAATTTATTTAAATACTCGGAACATTTTCTGATTTAATTGTAAAATGTTAAATGTAGGCATAAGAAGACATAATTTTATCACACAGCCATATTTCCCGTTACCAAAGTTATGATTTTTTCTCTAATCACTGTCTCACCCTTCGATTTACCACCAAGAATTCTAAATTCTATAGATCAGAATGTTCATTGAGACATCTCGCACCATCAGAAAATCCAACTTATACACGTTCCCAGGCCAAATAACCAATAAATACCAATTCGTAGAATGTTCAAAATTTTCCAAAGACTACATGACCAAATTCCAAAACCAAAATAAAAAAGAAGAGAAATCTAAGAATTCAAAGCAGTTACAACTACTTTTCTACGTATACAAATACAACGACTAATCTAGTGTAAGGACGAGTAAAGTAAGTACGTGCCCCTTTGAGAAATAAGACATGAATGGAAGCAATGCCTTCGTGAAGCGTAGACCACCCCGCAACAGTAGTACTAACCATACTAACCTGTACCTTCTGCGATTAAATAAAGACTGCTTACTCGTGCTTACATGCACACTAGTAATGCATACATATATGTTGTGTAATACGGGAACAGGAGCCGGAATCAATGAAGAAAGCTTTCAATGGACTATTTGGACAATTGGCGGATCTGGGAAGTCTATAGTGGACTGACGAGTATGTAATCCCACGGGTATGCAGACAACATCTTTATCATCCAGCACATTGCATGCGAAAGCAATTCATCATATTTTTGGACGCGAGAGGGAATTGTCTGGGTTAACCAAAACAGCTGCCAATTAAGTCACATATTTGCAAATAAAAACTGCGGTATAAATCACTAAATATATTTTATTGCTTTCGTAATAAATTATATCACTATTTGTCTGTGATAATATGGCAGATATTAAGCATAGACTATAACAAAATTTGGAAAAACTTAATTTCAAAAAAATGTATATCTTACGCATATTTTAAACAAATAGCTTTTAGGCCTTGAAATAATAGAAAAACATGTGAGAAAATGCATTTTACACAAGGGCACAGGCGCTGAAAACTGCAACCCTTAAAATGATAGAAAAAAAAATAGTTTTGCGGTTCTCAAGTGGGGTCTGCAGTGTCTTTTGCGACTGCAAAACAGCAAAAATTCATGAGAAACGTATAAATTTCATCAGAAGGTAACGGCTTATGTCAGTTGTACTTACGTACTTACTTTTAATATTAACTGGATTTTCGAGTCAAAAATAACTGCAGGGGCAGAAACTAAAAAAAAAATTGAGGACGACTGAACTACGTAGGTATTGGATTTTGATATATGATTTAGACAAATAACCTCTTAATTCTGTTATGAAAATATGCATCCGTTGCATTGCTCCAACGATGTAATTCAAATTTATATGAAAAATTGTGTTTGCGACCGTGCGTAAATTATTGTACGTTACTCAATACGTTATAATGTCCATCAGTACTCGATTTATATCTCGCACTCGCTCGCTAACCGCTTGCACGATACAATAGTTGTTAAGGTAACGAGTGTGGTAAGTGCCATTTTGTGTACGAACAAGATGGTTGCGCACAAGCCGCCCAGCGGCGAGCGCCCTGATTCCGTTGGTACGTTATTGCACTTACTACACGAGACACATACAATACTATTATACACATCCTCTATTTTACTTCACTTATGGAAATTACCCATTAAATAAATGAAAATGGTAACTCGTCCTTTAAGCATATTTGCCACATTTCCAGTACCAATCAACAGCCTTATTGCTATCACACCATTGTCAGAGTCATGAAAAATAATGTCCATGTTATTTACATTGAAAATTGAACTTTTTACTTTTATCAAGTGGCGGTCAAAAAGTCCCCAATTGTTTTTTTATTCAGAATCTACTAGGGCTCCTATTCAGGAAAGATATACAAAAGACTTTGATCTCTATTTGCATCGCTTTATGACATTTTATTGGGCTAAATATTAATTTAACAAGTCTATAATATTTTAGGTACTTATTACTTATTGTACCATTGTCGAATTCATTTTTGTTTGTTATTATACTGAAGTATATAGATTAAATTGAATAAACTTCTTTATTTCTTAATTGCAGCAATGTTACAATGTATGAAACTGTTTCTGTCCATGACAATAATGGCGCCCGAAGCACCTCAATTCAATCCGAAACGATTTCTTTGTGTCAAATTCGTCACGATTTAACGAGAATTAAATCGATTCGTGGCGCAATTGAAACTATTTATGGAACGATAAATTTTGATTCAACAGCTTTAACATTCAAAATAGACATTAATATCAATGAAGGAGGGTGTGCTGAAGACATGAAACTGAAGACATTAACGCTATCATGTAATTAGGATATTTCTAGGGGTGAAAATCACCAGGAATAATTGATATCCTAGTAAGTATATGTTCATTTCTATTACTTTAGACATAATTCTATAATATTAAAAGCAATCCACGTAAATATTCGAATTATTTCAAATAATTTTGATAAATAGTCCACTGATTCAAAGTTTCAGTATATTTTAATAAATTACACACAAATTGTAAAAAAAACTTTTTCATGTCAATAGTAATAGTAAATAGAATATAAACTTGTATCAATGTAAATACATTATGTGAATAGGGGATTTAAACCGAGATTCTCATGTCAAAACTATATTTATTATGTTTTCTAGTTTGTTCCTACTATATAATACACGAAATCACATTACATACCAGCACCTATAACTAGCTAAGTTAGCTAAAGCTATACGCCACAAAAATGGTTGTATTTTTTTTCGTTCGTAGAACCGAAGGGTACTATGTTATATGCGGGCAATTGCGGACACGGATGACATGTCGGAAATAGTGGACTAGACCTACCCCAACATCGATCCGAATATAAGCGACTAACAAGACAAACGGAAATGAGGGGCTAATTAAGAAAAGAAAAAAGTTAATTAAAATTAATACTCCTGCTATTTTTATTTAACTGTCGCTTTTGTCATTCTATTCGGTGACCAATATAGGAATAAACCGAAGAATTCCGAATAGGTTTTTGTCTCGATATGAGTAATTGTCCTAATTTCGTGCTCATAAATAAATAAGGGTTGCACCAACATGCAATTATTCGAATTAGTCGACATGTAGCTGTTCGCGATGACTAAGAGCGTGTTAGTGTAACTTAATTTTATTGAACGTAAATTTCACGAGGTCTTGTAATTTTATCAATTGGTGGGTTAATTGTGCAAAGAGACCGCATCGTTTCGACATCACGCAATTCAAGATGCAATTTATAATATCATAATCTTTTTTTTTTTCTTGTATTGCAAATATATGTGTTGGGATAGAGAATGCAAGCTATATACCGAAATAAATGCATTTACAAACTGTTTAACTGCATTGAATCTGGTGTAATGCTTAAAGTCGCCAGAAAATATTGATTTTAGAGAGGAATTTTAGAGAAAGACAATTAGAACCATTGATATCAATCGATCTGCAAAATTTACAAATTGCTATGCTTTGGACGATTATACTCCAAAGTCGGGCACCATTTTAGGCGCACTTCTCCAGTTTTTTGCCAATTAGATAAAAACGCCTTGCACCTTTTTGAATGAAATTGATGTGGCTGCTTCTAGATTAAATTCTGAATCCAAAAATAAAACACCGATCGACGTATTTTAATTAGAGCAAGTACAGCGCACAGTCAAACGTTAAACTACGTTTGCTGAAATATCTCAATTACTAAGTAAGATTTGATAACAACTTTGCTATCATCAGAAACCCAGTTTCACGCAGATTCCAAACATGTATCACACTATATACATTATTGCAGGGAATTATACGATTTTTGGTAACTTAAGTTAAATAACAAAAAAATCAGCTCTTCTGTGGTAAATAAATTGCCAACTTCCCACCGGTTATGATAACTTAGTTCCATCAAACATTTAACTGAAATATCAATTTATATATCATTGTTGGTAACTTGATAATCCTCAATTTACTTCAATATTTATAATAAATTTGTAGTTAACGACCTAGCAACCTGCATTCAATTCTATATCTCTTGTCTTATGCAAACATAACTGAGATCCGAAGTGGATGAGGTTACTATCCGCGCTCCGACATCAAACTCCACGCCGACGTCAACTTTGATAAATTGACTTATCTCTGGTTGTCTCCCCGAAATTCGCCGACTCGAAATTAAGCTTCATCTTCGCTAACCAAAAATGATTGTCGAAATTGTATAATAAATTGCTCAAGATATCGAAATATAAACAAGATATTAGATTGCATGAATATAAGTAGCTACTGACAAATGAGCCGAAGATAAAAAACATTGCGGAAACCGAAATAAGTCTGCTTGACGCGGCGCCGCGATGGCAATCATCATCAAGTGTAATCAGAAATTGCAAGCAATTCGAAAGCAAGCAGTAGGAAATGCTTCAAGCACCGAACTCTCAGTCAGAGCACTTGTTTACAATTTCAGGGAGGTCCTCAAATAGCGAGATTTTACCAATTTTCCAAAATGGAAACGAGCCGTTATGTGAAA
The DNA here is from genome assembly GCA_030264695.1 of Lissagria laeviuscula. Lineage (NCBI taxonomy): Eukaryota > Metazoa > Arthropoda > Insecta > Coleoptera > Staphylinidae > Lissagria > Lissagria laeviuscula. The sequence goes on along the minus strand of JARJDU010034678.1, from coordinate 3,100 downwards.
CTCTGCTTTTCGCTTAGGATCTGATGAGAGATACTTCACGATTTGAAACGTAAACATTCTTCACTCTCTGAATTGCGCTTCTTCAAGACGTCTAGCAAGGGATGATCAAGACAGGGACGTATTAATATACCTTTCAATTCTTTTTTAAGAACACCTTTAAAAAATCATTCAAAAGTATTGCTTTTCAAAATTTTTGTTGATAAAATGAATTTTCGCACAACATTTTGATCGTTTCTTACTGAGCATAGAAAATAGGTACGGTCATGAATGACATAATGGAATGTTCGTAATACAAACAGAATAATATTTATAGATACTAAAGAGATACACTTTTCCAAGAAGGACAAATACTAACCGCTCAGGAAGCACGAACGCTTGCAGACCGAGCGCTCTTTGACTTCTTCGCCGAAAGCAAATGTTATCTAATATTGTTTATTGTCTGCAACGTTTCTACACTTAGATTAGATATCAGCCTTGATGATCCCGACTTGCATATTATTAAACTTTCTAGATTAAGAGGCAAATGAGAAGTATCTTTGATGTACCAGACAGTAATCCGTGATAAAGATTTATTCATGATGATGGTTTAAAACCAATTTGTATCTATTCTGAAACACTTCATTTGTTTTGGATACATAAAAAAATAATAGTTAAAGCAAAAAAAAACTTTTATTCGAATGAATTATAATATATAGTGCACCTAGGGAGGTAAGTAGGCACCAGCACGAGCTGGTTTGCTGCCACTACTAATCCTACTGATACTAGTAATTCTTGTAGTACTTGTTCTTAGTATAGATGCCTGAATAGACTCATCCTCAATTGTCATTCTACTATAATGGCCACATGTTGTGAATATGTCGCATAAATTACAAGCAAGCCTGGAAGTTGGAAGTTACCAGTTCCGGTCCTTTCAATACACAAAGCCACACTAACGGCAATACACTCAACTGACTGACTCGAACAAAACATAAACGACAAAATAATAAAACAACAAGAAACTGGAAACTTGTGCAAAGTCAATAATGCACATAGTAAGAGCCCCAAGTCGCCGTTGCTTGGGACAGAGAAATAAAAGAAACTTCCTGTTCTTCCTCCTCCTCTTCACAAGGAACCACATTTGCATTTATTCGTTGGATGTGTCTGATAGGCGAAATTCAAACATTCCTACGAAGAGTAATAAATTAAAAGCATTTTCGAAAATGCATTGCATACATTACTCGTTCGTCCTTTAGTCAAGATATAAACTTAATACTATCCGGTTGTAAAATTGGAAGAAGGTCGTTATGAAATACTGCTTAAATTATAATTTTTCTTACCCACATCTGGCTTTCGTTAATCGGTTGTAAATATATCCATTGGTCATCGTCAAGTTCAACGACTGCATGCACCATGTAGTGTCAAACACATGCAAATTCTTTTTGTAGTTTGGGGAGTGTCGACAATTTTACATGTTTCCGGTTTCCTTTTTCTTTTTTCGAGTCTTTTGTGAGTTTCATTCATAAATTGTCTCTTGGTGCTTGAGATAAAAGACGGAAGTGATATTGACGTCGACAGAGCCAAGTGGAAGGGCACTTGCACATCTGAAACATACATGGAAATTATTGAAATGCATGAATTAAGTAGTAAGAGCAATATATTTAGGGGTTGTTTAGACATTTTTTTAGCTTATTCTCTGCCTGCACATTACAATATATAATTATTCGCTGGTCACAATTCAAAAATCAGTTATCAGATATTTAAATTAAAAGATACACAGAGGATTACATTAAAGAGGATTGTTGGATCGATCTTGATTATTTCCAGCTGATGCTCTAGTTGTACCTGCCATTTTAACATCTTACACAAATTGATATGAATAACTTACTATTTCCTATAATGCAAACCTGCAATTCACAATATTAATGAACAATCTATTGACATTAATCCTAGAAAAATAAATTTGCATTAATAAATTTAAAACATTTATTTGAGTTCGGAGTTTACCGTTATAAAAATTGGTTTTTTTTTTTGTTATTGGGAAATGGTAAACCAAATATGAACAATTATTAGATATCTATATAGATGCTTGTCAATATTTTCATGACACAAATAGCAGCAAAAACGCGGTTCGATAAGAAAATGTGCGTTCCCTTTAAAAATGGCCGTTGGTTATTGCGTTGTAGGAATTGCTGCGGTTTAAAAGGCACCACGTGCTTGTTCCTATTTGGAATGTTGATAAGAGTGCATTTGTAATTCGTGTCATTGTCAAGAAATACAAGAATTATAGGTAATATACATAGAGCGACCGTTTAAAGTTAATTAAAACTTAAAGGACAAGAGTACCTGCGTTAGACGTTATTGGGGCATTTACATAATGAATAGCATAAGTGTGGTTAATTCAAGGTGTCCATATTTTGAACTATTTCTAATGACAAGAAAATGTTAAATTTATAATAACAATTAAAATTTATTAAAAATTAAAATTTTGATTATAATTACCTTAAAATGTAGCACAAATGCCTCAAATTAGTGAATTCTGGGACAACATGAGACCTGTCAAAGCTGGTTTGTGTGCCCTCCAGCCGCCATTTTTTCGATGTTGTCTAGGGCACGGACCGTGGAATAAGCAGAAAACTTTATAACGCATTCTTATTTCTCCTTAATGCTGAGTTCGTGTCCTAGACAACAGTAAAAAAAATGGCGCCTGGAAAGCACAGAAACCGGCTTTGACAGCGTCTTAGATAGTTTTATTACCAGCTTGGTTTCCTAAATGTTTAGTCTTTCTTGTAGTTCTCAGACATTTAATATTTACATAAAATATGTTCAATTAATTCTTGTATTCCTTCTTTGTATTTTATTTATAAAAATTGCCCCTTTAAAAACATATAAGGTGCATAGTTAACAGTAAGCTATTTATCTGGCTACCCTACCTACACCTAATATGTTTAAATGGTAAGTAAACCGTGCTAGCTACTTATTATATTGACACGGCTCATACGGAAAACGAAATATATTTTATTTAGTTAATTTAGAATGGGTGATAGGAAAAGCGACCGATAACGAAGTAGGTGGAAAAACTGGCAATATCTATATAGTTCTGAATAAATAATAAATCTATTGC
>JARJDU010034666.1:0-19196 GCA_030264695.1 Lissagria laeviuscula | reverse complement strand
TATTTATCGCTTAATAATAAGCTTTTGAAAATTTGTGAAAACCTTGGTCGTAATCAGTCCCTAGCCGAAAGCAATGTCTACGCTGGATATTAATCAAAAATGATCTTCTTAATATTGTCCTTTTCTTAAAACATAAACAGAGATAATTTGCAAATATATTCTTTGCCTAATTCTCGTTTATCGTTGCACAGGAGAAAAAAACTTGGTCAAATAAACAAGCCTCATAAGAATAAATTGTTGCAGTTTATACTAACAATAATTTCATTTAATATCCTTTTCAAATGCAAATAAAAGAAAAATATCAATAAATCGACATAACCATAATCAATTAAATTAAAACAATTGTCCCACATCCATAAAAATGACATCTTTATTTATTTAAATCATATATATATATAGCTCGACATAGAATAACAATGAAGAGCTATTATGTTCTCATAATGTACAAACATGAAATAGAAATTAATCAATTAAAATGAATGAACATAATTGCAATATCTGAAAAGAAAACATAATGCATTTATTTAAGTAATGCTTTATCAAACACGAAAAAACAAATGCTTTGTATTTCTTTCTTATTGCAAAGTAAAAGCACATAATTAATCAATAGAGCATTACAATAATTATTATTTATAAGATTATATAATCATTATGCGTTATATAGTAATATTATACAAATAAAATTCATGTTTAAAACTTATTTGCTGCTTAAATTTTCGAAATTTGAATATGTATTGCAAATGTGTGCAAATACACGTCGTCAATCTATAATGAGAGAAACAGAACGCTGATTGCGCATTACAATATGATAAGAAATATTTGATTAATTAATTTCGATATATGTACGTCTTAATTATATATATCCTTGCTAAATCATTATAATAAACTTATATATTTCATCATCATCTAATTATAAAATGAATTACTTGATTTATTTTCACATTCGTTTTGTTATCTATTATAAAATAAACATTATACATATCCATGTATTTTGGGGGTAGGAATAAGGAAAATGATTCTATATATTTTCAATATTTAAAACGTATGTTAATTTTAACATTAATACCATACAAAATCCATGGATACTTTAGTCATATCTCCATCATCATCCTAATAACGTGATCGCATGAACACCGACGCAGTGTCATAAGTCCCAAATCCAATTTTTCTCGCATGCTTATAGATTTCATTAGCAGCCGAAGCCATCAACATCGGTTGCTGCAACGAATCCGCCAATTGCAATGTCAATTTCATATCTTTCTGCATATGTTGCAGCGGCTGTTCAACATTTTGAAATTCGGCCGATTTCATCATCATCGCCTTCGAGCTTAAATAAGGCGAACAGAAGTTTGTCAAGCCAAGAACTTCCAGTACATCCATGGCAGCAATACCAGACCGATCGGCAAGCGCCAAGCCTTCAGCGACACCAAGTAAAGCGACGCCTTTCATCGCCTGCAATACTGCATTCATCTTAGTGGCAAAGCCAGCTTGACCTAGGTAGAAAACAGCTTTGCCAATTGCTGCGAAGCAGGTGCTGCAATTTTCATAAAGGCCCATGTCTCCCGCACAGAGTACAATCAAGTCACCTTCGTCTGCTTCCTTCTTGCTTCCTTGGAGTTGAGCTTCAAGGTATTTGCCACCTTTGCTGGTGATTAACTCGCCGATATCGAGGGACGTTTCACTATCGATGTTGGACATCTCGACGTAGCCTTTTCCTGCGAGGGTGTCTAATTCATAAAGGACACCGCAGTTGCCAAGGACGATCTAAAATTTAAATGTTGAATATATTTTAATCGGTTTTTAATCAATTAGTAGTCGATATTGACTAATTATTGGAATTTTAATGGATGAGTGAATGGCTGCTAGGTGATTATTGTATTCTAGCATTCCAATAAATTCAACAGTCATTAGCAATCATGTCAGGGTGACCAAAAGTTCTAAATTTATAGAAAAAAACTGAGCGATAGCAGTTTGTTAGTGAACTTAGTAGCTCGCTGAGAAATGGTAACATGTAAACAAATTAGCATAGTAGCACAGCAGCAGGATATTCCGCTCGGCAATCTACTTTATTCTATTTTGCTGTCATACTGCAGTAGTGGAAAGTGCTAATGTATGCTTTAACACTTACGTCCTTCACGGCAGCAGTGTCGCTAACACAGCAGAAAATGATATCCGAATTGTTGACAATGTCGCAAGGTGTATGGAATGTCTGTACTTGGCCGGGATGTGTACTATCCGCCTGCTCCTTGATATCTTCCGCCTGAAAACAATCAAAACATTAATTTGAGCATAACATTGCATCCTATAGTTTATACATAGTCTCAGAATATTTAAATAGGATTTAAGAAGCATAAAGTCTCTTGCGCATGAGCACACTTTTCATGACTTAAACCATATCATTGTTTAAGTAAACAATAGCTGAGGTGCGATAAGGAATTGAATAGAAAAATGGATAGAGGCCGTTTTAATTATCATAAGTTAAGCATGTAAATAGACTAAAAAAACGATGAACGTTTGACGCGCAAACTAACGCAATAAATACATTTAACATAAACAAATTCTACGTATAATTCTGTGGGTATGCATAAGCAATGGCAGGAATTCCGATCTCATTAATTTTGTAAATGCAATGTCGTCTTAACTAAGCCGAATGGATATCAGAGCGTGGGGGTTACTGAGTAAAGAAAAACATCTTAATGACAGTGATAGTTGTATAAGACGGACCTGACAATAACATAACACTTATCTATGCTGTAACAATGCAAGGAATGTAAATGCGACGCAATAGATAGTTAAGTGCGAAATTGAGGCATCTATCAAAATTAAGCTAATGCGCGTTATCAAAAATTTTGCAAGGATGTAAGTCCCTAAGTTGTTATTTTCGTGCCTCGCAAAAACTGCTGCGTTGTATGTTATTTTTTGTGTGAGCATCCGTGGTGTTGATAATAAAAAACGTTTGTACGAATGTTAAAGGTAATTTCTACAGTATGTAATTAAATCACAATCAAGATTAACTAAAATACTAATAATGAATTGTTTCTATGGTAAAACAACATTACGCATGCGTCATACTCTAAATAGTATCAATATTAATCAGATTAACTGTTACAAAGTGCATTTATTTTTAAGATAATTGTTTATATTTAATTTTTAGTGAAAATTTCACTTCAAACAGTAAGTATACTTATTTTGGTTTGTTTTTATTGCATAAATTGTTTCGAAACATTACATTAATTTCTTTGAAAGTTTCATTATTAGTTTTTATTATAAAACTTGGATGAATCAATTCAATCAAAATTACAAGAAATAACAAGGTGACCTTGCTTTCAATGACCAATGACAGTTAAAGTTGTCATTAACAAAAACTATCTAAACCTTTTCATAGGTAAATGTCATTTTAAAGAATTCTTAGTAAAACTCCATACAAGAAAAAGAAAACATTGATATGAGATGAAAGACAGGTAGGCAATACAGGTAAAAAAAAAAAGCCGCATAAATCTCTAAGGGCCCTGTACCCTTCACATTTAGGCAACCTCAGGTCATTTAGAATACAATTTCATCGCTCGACGCAGCCCCCACGCTCTTCAAAATGAGCATGCGTTGCGTTCCAAGCCCTAAACCTTCATCCTCGTCCTACTCGACTGGACTTATTGATCGATGAAGAGAAGCCACGCGCATTGCCGATTACAAAACATGCTATGCTATAACTCCTTTCGCTATGATGACGATTCTATAATTCATGTTGAAAGATTAAACTGATCGTTACCGATCGCTTACGAAACCAGCTTTTAGCTGACAAAGTGAGGATGATATCAAAGATCATAAAGTTCACAAATAACATAAACGGATACAGCAATCAAACGCAATCATGTGCAAATACAAAATTATAATTTGATTTACATATCCACAGTTAACGATTGCTTTTGTTTCATCAAGCCAAAGGCCTGAAATGGTGCCGCATGGTTTGGCGGGCCAACAAGTCTCAGATAAAATGGCCGATAGTCGTCATCGCTGCTCACAACGCGCGCTTTTTACCTATGACGACGAAACGCAAAGGTCCCAACAAAGACGGCGCATTAAGAGCGGTAACCTTTGGGAAAGAGAAAGTAATACGGTGGGAAATACAGCTATGGCGGAGCGCAGACCGTTGTTCGACGAGTAGAATAGTCGCGCACATTTGTTGTCGCTATTTTCCAATGCGATGCAAACAAGGATAGGAGATGTGCGACGAGTCTCATATCGTTTCCACACCGTCTTCCCCTCTCGTTTGCTAGTTTGGACTCGTTCAGTTGTGCCCGAACTCTACAGCTGAGTTGTACGTACGTTCGTTCAGCCAGACGGCCGTCGAGTACAAAGTATTTATACAGTTTTTACCTCACTTCTGAACACGCTCTCGGTAGTTGGTTAGTCGTCCATTACGATTCTTTTTTTCGGGTTAATATTCTAATAATTGTGACTTAACGCGGTGGACTTATCGCTTCCAGTTGCAGTCGGATTGATCTGCGATTCCAAAATGCCAGTCTATGGTAAGAGTCATCATTCGACGCACTTGGAATTCGTTTCGTTATTTTTGCCTATGCATATTGTACATATATTACACTTCGTTCTCATTTATTGGTTTCATCGGTTGGTTTATTTGTTTCTAGTTAATTTAGTTGTAATATTGGCTTTAGTTAATAATTCAGAGCGCGGTAGTTACGTTGAATTACGTAGGTATTACATGAAGAACTATCAGAAAATTGAAGAACGAAAGAAGAAAGCGTGTAATAAGAATAATATTGCGTCGATGAAATGAATTCTTCATGTGTTTTTCAATAAGTGATTCCATTCGTGACGACCACTAGCTAACTTTATTTACTTGAACGTTAGTTAGAGCTGCATGCACACATGCGTCGCAAATAATTCAATGCGAATACTTTGCGATTATTAGAATTATAAATATAATAAACATGATATTGGCAAGTTTACTAGTTAACTACGTACACATCATCACACCTGTTCATAGCCTAGCTAGTATCAGAATTAGCATTTTATTATTAATAACTTCTTTCTATTTTTATAGGTGATAATTAAAAACCCTGGGCATCCGTATAAAAACAATGCATGAAAAACTATGGATGACAATATCCGGCCTTTGAAACTGGGCGGAATTGCAAAGATAGCCGTTTGGTTCCTATTATCGCAGCACGTTATCGCACTCTCGGATCAAGATTCCCCTGCGAGACAACATGGCTGCAACTGGACCGTCCCCCAGACGATGCGCTGTTGGGACGTCTCCTTCGAAGGTGTACTGGACCCGAAAAACGCGTCGCAAGTGGTCCTCCGCAATACGACGGCCAAACAATTGCAAGCCTTGCATCTACTCGATTTGCAATGGACTGACAGCGGCATTGTCGAATTCAGGCAGCTTATCACAAACCCAGGATCGTTAGTCAATTTCGACATGAGCTACAACAACATCGACACGCTCCAACCGTCCCAATTCGAAGGTTTCGTCCATTTGCGTTCGATGAACTTGTCCCACAACAAAATCCACGATCTTCCACGCGACGTCTTCAACACGCATTCAGCTTCGTTGGAGAGCCTATGTTTATCCCACAACCACATAGGAGCGTTACCCTTCCACGTATTCACGAAAATCGTCAACCTTAAGCAACTAGACCTCTCCTACAATGCAATAGTCACTATCCTGGATCACTTCTTCAAGTTTAACAAACACATCGAAGAATTGCTACTTAACGACAATAAGATTACCAAATTAACGTCGAATGCCCTGGCTGACTTGACAGCATTAAAGATGTTGGATCTCTCCAATAATTCCATGACGTCGGTATCCAAAGGCCTCTTCGATGCACTTAACCGATTAGAGTACTTAAATCTAGCCAACAATCCTATCTTGAATATCGCAAGCGGCACCTTCCGCGGTCTACATAATCTCATCCAGCTGAATCTGTCCGGCAACAAGCTCAAACAGCTCACTTACGGCATGTTCCACTTCAGCCAGAACATCCGATCTCTTATCTTGGACAACACGCAAATCGAAATGCTTCACAACACCGAGTTCCTTGGATTACCCAAATTGGAGTATCTCAACCTCCGCAATAACAAGCATCTCATCGAAATAGAGCCGTATGTCTTCGCGGATACACCGAAGATCCGCCATTTGGATATTAGCGGCAATGCCTTAACGTTCCTACCGCTTACCCTTGCCAATCTAACGCACCTTCTGCATCTCAATATAAGTGATAACCCCTGGGCGTGCGACTGTCGAATGTTTTGGTTCGCGCCATGGGTCAGGCAAAAACTAGGAAATGGAAATATCTCCTTATCGGAGCTGTCGTGTGGGCCATATGCATATCCCAATGATATGCTGCCTACTCTAAACCATCTTAATTGCACTGGTCCCGAATTGGTGCATAAAACGCCTACGAATATGTATCGACTCAAGAGTCACGCATTATTGGAGTGTCGATTCGTAGCCAATCCACCGCCATCCATCACTTGGGTGACTCCATTAAGGGAGGCTTATCACTGGAACCCGGATCCTACAGTCAACGATATTTTCTATAAGCATCCCCACGCGCATAACGAGTACATGATGCCGATGAGGAACATTCCGCCGAGGATACAGGTCCTTGATAATGGGACTCTGTATATACAAAACGTGACAAGGGCTGATTGTGGACGATACACGTGTTATGCAAGTAACCCGGTCGCGAATTACACCTCGGAAGTGCTTCTGCATATTGATCCTACGGATTGGAATCATATACGGATACTTAGTATTATTGTTGGATGGCAATGTGCTGCTGCGTTCCTTGCATTGACGCTACTAGTTCAATTTTTGCGGTGGATACTCAACAAGTAAGTGATATTTAAACAATTCATTGGTTTACTTAATTTATATAAACAATTAGCACAGCAATTTTGTTTGACTTTGATTTGCTGTGTAGCGCAGTGCTACTTGTTTAGTAGGTTTATCAATATCCGGCTCTCTTATCATAAAAATAACAAACAGTTTAATATAATTTGTGCGTATATAGCATGATGTATGATATTATCTATTATGTATGGTATTAACAATTTCATTCCTTTCCAGACTGGGTATTTTGAATAATTGCTGTAGTTTCTGCAAGAGGGATAGGGTCTCGCCGCGAACAAACCAAATCTATGATCTCTTGGATAACATAGAACACTATAAATCACAGCAATTGGAAAAACTACGAGAAAATTATACCCTCCAAGTATGTACACCATTAATCTATACTTTGTATGCCTTTACTTATTGCATAATATTACTACTTAGGTCCATCGAATCAAGGACAACTGCACCCAACAAGTGGAATGGATACAAAACAGCTACAGCTCACAAGCCAAACACTTGAAAGACTTCAAAGAAATAGGACATCAGCATCTCACCACACTACGTGGCCAATATCATGACCAGGTAGGAAGGAAACCAAAGTTCTAACTGAAGCTTTTTTATTTAGATATTTAATTACTAAATCAATGTTTTCATTTTCTAATCAGGTCCGCAAAGTAAGAGACTACTCGACAAGTCAACTGAATTGGGTCCGCGAGAATTACATCTTCCAACGTAACAAAATACGTAAATTCAGCGCCCACAAAGTCCTCCAATTACGCGAAACCTACAAATACCAACAGCAATCGTTGAACAAAGTTCTCGAAAACTTGCCAAGTTTGTATTTCGAAAACTGTCGCGCCGGAACATGCGGTAAAGGAGACTCTTTAGTCTTCGATCCGAATGATCTAGACAGTATCGATATGTATATAAAGACAAAGATCGAAAGGCTGACCATCATCGAAGATCCAAAACCCAGCATATTGGAGAGCAAATTATCTCTTTATTACACACCAACTGAAAGATCGATTGCCGGTTCAAAGAATGACTTGGCAGGAGTACATATTAACTATATTCCAAACATAGTTTTCCCCGACTTGAGCTTCATGCATCAGATGCTCGCCCTCAACGACGAACTGATGAAATCTACAGTGATCAACATGAAGACTAACTTGAGCAGTGATGATCTTCACAGGAATACCGAGAGAAATAGTCAGTGCGAACAGCAAGGCCCAACGCCAAGTGTCAGCCTACCAGATTTGTCCATCCAAATGCCGCCGATCCAGGACGAGCCGCGGTCACAGAAACATATCAGAAATGAAGGTAAAGCGAAAACAACCAAAGATAATTATGATGATGAGGAAGCGAACAACGAGACGGTTTTGTAACAATTCCAGTACAATTACCACCACGACTTCCCCTGCTGCATTCTATAAATCTACAGAACTACTACACTTCATTAAAAACGATTAATTACAAACCGATGTAGAGAAATAGGAATTTAAACAAGTTCAACGTGGTGGTTGGTGCAAAGTTCGATTTCTTTTCGCGTCTGTGATAATGTGAGTAAACGCTCTGTTGAGCCCATCAGTGCCAACAATGAAAGTAAACTCTGATGCATACTTATATATCTATATACATGTATTACATTACATATATATACACACCATACACACAAACCAATTACACTCACTCAAACATATACAACCATGTGTACCTTAAGAAAGATACAATACAATGTTACAAAATCGAGGATAATGATGAAAATATTAATTACTTGGAATTGATATCAATTAATTCATTAAAGGGAAAATAATACAAATGCAAATATATGAAGTATAAATTAGTAAAAATGAAAAGAAACACCGTTTCGTGGCTTTCCCATATTGTACATAATTTAAACAAACAAAAAAAAACGAATATTAGGTCACGGTTTTAAACAATTATATTGATGGATGGAATACAACTGAAAATAATATTGAGAAGGAAGAAAGTGCTGTGTATCTATCAATATTTTATGTTTTCCTTAAAGAAATGATACCTTGGGAAATATGATGTTTATCTATTTTCCAATGTATTCTATTAGGGGAATATAAATAATACCAGAAAACTATTTCTCAACGAAAGAAACTAGTCAGCACAGCACCATGATGATGATTTTAGAAGACTGATGTATCAAATTATAAATAATATAAAGAAAAAAAATGGATTGAGAAGCATGATGAAGATAAAATATATATATAATCATAACTAAAACAGAAAATGTCGAGCCATGAAACTTAAAAAAATTATAAGACTAGAGGCAATTTGCTAATGGTTATGTTTATATATATGAAGTTAAGGAAAACTACTATCCAAATGAAACAGATAATGCAATGTATAGAGAGAGAAAGGAAAAGCTATCTATCTATCAACTAATGACAAATTATCATTTACTGATGCTCATGATTCAACAATTATATAAAGTGAAAGAAGTAATTTGGCAACAGTTATAGTGAAGATTTAAATGGAACTTCAAAATTCAACATATATAACTTCATAAAACTGTTGTTATTATAGCATCTAAATTTAATTTTTATCATATGTCATCCATCTATTTTGCCATTAAAATACCCGCTTAGATAAATGCAACAACAAACTATTGTTATAGCCAATTGCTTTCCTTAGGTCAAATGGTGTAGTAACTACAATACCAAAATTCGTTGAAATTCTATTTTAATATGCAGTTCTAGCTATAAGTAGTAAATTACTAGAATTTTTGGCTTGAATTTAGTCTTGTTTCAAACAAAAAAAATATATATCTATTCAAAACTATTTAATTAATAGTTAAATTGGTTCTCTATAATATATTAAAGTTAATCAAGAATAAATTTAAATTAAAATAACTAGATACTACTTCTATTTAACTTATTAAAAACATCTAAATTAATAATAATTAAAACTAAAAATTAAATTAAAAGAGAATTGTATAATGAATGAATTATTATTATTATGTAAAAATTCAATAATAACAACAAAAAAATTGAGTTGAGACATTGTCCCAACAGTGCGATATATTCAGGGCAAGAATTAAATATGATGGCAATGATACTTCTTCGGTATCTATAGATTATTTGATGATTTGAATTAGTAGCTACAAGATATTTTGATGTATATATTAAGTATTCATTTGTATAGCAACAAAAACGTATGAAAGGCGTGGAGTAATACCTCTCATGAATTCATTCTTCCGCCGTTTTTCCAATTTAAGTATATAATAAAACGATGATACTATCTACAATCTGTGGTACCCCATCCACTAATTCTACAAGTTGTAGTAATTGTCATGAATATAGAATAATAATGGAAATATTTAGGGAATTAACTATAACATTATTCTATATAAATAATTTAAAAAAATTAAAGAAAGAAATAAATAGGCAAACACAATTAATTACTATACTGATAAAGATAAATAATATGAGGGCATAATGTAATAAGTTGCAAGATGATGAAGAAAGAAGAAGATTTAATTGTCTAATAACATCTATATATATATATACTAATTAAGTATTGATTTAATTTATATAAAAAGAAATACTATATATTATTAGATATATAAATTAAATAAATTATGACAAATGGCAGATAAGCATAAATACTATAATTATACTATACATTAAAATGTTAACAATGAAGCAAAAATAAGAAGAAGATGAAGAATGATGAGGGAGAATTTTAAATGAGAAAGTAAAAGGAATATGTAATACATAGTAATGTAACCGTTGCAAATAAGATTTTTAAACAAAGAAAAATAACAATATGAGATCTATTTTAAGCGGGTACCAATCAAATATACTATTTTTCTTATCAAGGATATTTCTTGTTAATATATGCTGTATGTATATTGTGATTTTTAGATGTAAAAAGAATATTATATAATAATAGGCATGTGTTTGTTACTCATTAAAAAAAATATTAATAAAAACGACATTCTACATGTATTTTTATTGCATTCATATTGTTTATATTTTGATCTTAATTTGGATGAATTGCTCAAAATCCGCTGCTGCTTATATTCATTTCTAATTCTATTGATCATGATCTTAAATGCGCGTGAGTCGAATAATCATAGGACTTATCAACATATTTTGTCAACGACGCCTCTGCAGAATGCTTAACCGAAGAATAACCATATTAATTATAAAGGCGCTCAACTGCTTATCATCATTTTGTGTCACAAAATAAGATAGAAGAAACGGACTGCTTGTTGTACTATTTTATTTTTGGAGTTAAATCTTTCAATCCTTTTCTCCTCCGTCCTCATTTTTAACAAGAGTTTACTCTAATTATAAATATTGTTGATAAATAAGTTTATAGAAATACGAGTAGTACCTAGATCTGTTTTGTTTGGCTTTCGGTAATAAGAGTAATGCATTTCGATCAAGTATAATTTTACAATAACAAACGGCAATAAATCCTAATGTTAATTGTAATTTTAATTCAGTACTACTTAGTGACTTGGCTACTAAAGACCAAATACAATCCGAATTGTTTGCTTTTGGGATGAAGTAAAAATAAGTAGCAAAAGAGATGTATTATCATTTGACACTAATGGTGCGTTCTTTAAGTACCTCCAAGGCCTCGATACCGAGAAGATCGAGCTATCACATAGCACGCAAAGCAGTGAAATCTCTCCGCGTTTCATTAAAGAACGCAAAAAAGGCATCAGAGGTACCTAAAGAACGCAGCATATGTAAGACAATTAGTGGATTCTTAAATTAACTCCAAGGCTTCGGAAGCCTCCTTTGCAGATGCGGATTTATGCACATGCGAAGAACCAGCGAGCCTCTAAATTCCGAAAGTGGCTGCAAAAGAAGTTTTACGAGAGGCCTCAAACTCATTGTGCACCTCGGGCCCCGTCAGTTCTAAATCCGCCGCTGCTCATTTGCGTTCTTTAATGTGCCACCGAGCAGACAGAGGTGACTCTGCTCTGTGTTCAAAAACTATCGAGCAATGTGATCTGATCAAGGAAGCCCTGTTTCCTCCGAGATTGCAGAGCAAGCTCAGTGAGCAATCGCTGCATTTAAACCGAGTGCAGTTCGGCAACCTGAGAGTTTGGGGATCTCTGTCACCTTGGTAGTGTTCTTTAATTCAAAAGTTACTCGATTTGCTCATTGACCACGTGACCAACAATTTGGCTCGCATTACAGAGGGTAAATTAAGAACTTAAAATCATAATGCCTATGCTGTTCTTTGCCTCCTAACACTGCCAATTAAATGCACTATCATTGCCTTATGTATACTCAACTTAAAAAGACAGGATTGCCTAATGGTTAGACAATCTAGGCAGTTGCCTAGGGCCCCACGACTTAGGTGCGCCCATATGCAACGAAAAACACCCCCAAAATGTTATTTTTGCTTTAGACCCCAACCCCTCTATGTGTTAACCCGGTCCTGTAGCTTAATAAATCCTATTACTCTTTCATTTTATGTAAACAAAATGCACTGACCTTTTCCATTGATCTGCTCCAGATGTTCACCTTATGTCCAGAAATAATCAAATTCTTCACCATTCCAGAACCCATGATGCCCAATCCAAGAAACCCAAACCTTGAAGCGGAGGCATTGATATTCTTGCTCTTGAAATTGTCCGAAATTTTCGTGAGGTCCACTGACGGCGACTCCTGACAATATGACAATCACATTAACATTGCATACAATAACAAAGAAGACCAAATGCTAACAACAACAATTTTTAAAAGAGTACATATTACAATGCATATTATGTGTAGCATATACATATTTCTAAAGATATTAGCTATATTTTCAATCAACTTACAGGTACATCGAGAATAGGTCTATTTAATATTGCTTCGTAGTTCTTGACATTGTTCGTGGCATTTGTGTAAGTCGGCGTGGTGCCATTGCCTTCCGGTTTCGGTGAAGCGGGTTTCTTGCGTTTGGGAGTTGCTGGTGTCGCCGGTGTCGACGATTGCCGCTTCAAACTCTCCTTAATAGATACACAAAATTATTGTAATTTCTATGTATAAACAGTGCAAACGATATGAAGATATAAATCAATGGAATACTTACTTTTCGTGGTTTCTTAGGCGTCTTGTCCTTCTCCTTTTCATCTTCTTTGAGTTTATCAAACTCTGAGTGCACATTAAGATGTTCCAATGGATCATAATTAGGGTTTTCCTAACATAAAATCAGACTCATTAGCAATGTAGTTATTAACTGGGATATATACTATAATTACCTCTAATTGTTTAATAAACTCCTCAATATCGGAGACGGCATCAACGAATGAAGCCGATTTGTTAGAATTGATGAGTTTGCTTTTGAATTCATGGTATGGTTTGATATTAGAATCATCAATCCATGCACTAAAATAGACAAAAAAAAATATTTTAATGATAGAATTCAATTGTTTGTTGGTAAATAACATTACACTTACAAATTATGAGTTCCAAAGAAAAAAATACTCTGGAATCCAGTCTTCTTTGGTGGTTTCTTCAGTTTAGTGCCAGGTTTCACTACCTAAATTCACAAAATCAAAATTACAAAAGCATTTACGATTTGAATTTGGCAAAACTTAAAACAAAATTGGGCAAACTATGAATGAATCAACTTCTATTTAATAATACAGATGATAGTATAAAACCCAGTATATATACCACTATCTGTCAAAAATAACTTGAATTCGTTAATATGCAAAAGAAACTAATATGTTCATGAAATCTTTTCAAATTTTCAAATACCAGACATTTTAAAAACAAAAATCTCGCTCATAAACAGATGCAAACAGTCGCGTTGAATGTGTGCGTTCGCGTGTGTGTACACGCTTAGGAGTCGAACGCGCATTCGCCGAGTGAATGAGCGGTTAGACTAAATGTGGCGGCTTCGTACTTACCCGACCGGGCCATGGACAAAACCCCTTCATCTTCGCCCTACAACACGAAATATAAATTAGCACAAGCTTCACAAACACTCTCCGGTGTTGAACTTTTAAATTTGATACATACCACACCAAATCGCCCAATTTAAATTCTTCACTCATTGAAACACCGCTCTTGTACACACTTGCCTCACGAATGACGACCGCGCGTACCGCGCTGTTTATGCCGCCGCGATGTTTGTAACTTTGGAGGGGGTTTGAAAACATTGTTCGCGCATGGCTGCTGCACTACAAAGATGCTATGTGTTCTCGGAAATATATTAAATACTAGATAATTATTTGCTTGTTTAAATGTTTAGAATACTACAAATTTAATCAATACTTTAATTATTTATTAACGTTTAGTTTAATATGTAATACCAATAAACTATATATAATAACTTTTTTTTTGAGGAAATATAGGCAGTCCACATTGCTTCTTTATATATTAACTAATTATAAAAACTTATTTATTATATTTAAAGATTAATTATTTATTGTTTTTAAAAATATGATTACCTATATTTATTAAAAAATATTATTTAGTATATTTACCTTTTTTGTTTTGATTTATAATTTACATCAGACAAGATTGTAACAGTGACATTAGGTATAAGTGCATGGCAATTTGCCTATCTTACTATTATAATTCTATTCAGCATTAAACAACAATATAAAAGATTATCTCCTTGAATAGCTTCTAATACAATATTACTATAATAAAATAACCCTAATTCTCTAAATCTATTTACACGTTTAGGATATTTCTAAATACCATTAGCTTTACCTGGCGCCAAATGTCTGTCATTGTGCTGCCCCCTATAAGAACTCACAACGTAAACAACGCTGTATCAACGCTAATCGCCGCTTCGGAATGCTTTGTTAGGCGTTTTTATTAATTACATCAAAATCTCCTACAAAAAGCCATCAAATCTTATTAATTCTGTTGTGTATTGCCATAAGGAATAGCCTATGACTGAAATGGACGATTTGCAAATCGGCGATTTAGTATGGTAAGTGAATTTATCTTTTGCATTATGGTGCTTATGTAAACCATGTAAATGTAATGTTTTAGGGCGAAAATGAAAGGTTTCAGTCCTTGGCCTGGTCGTGTAAGTATTCTTACATGTTAATTATACATTAAATACTATCATACATAATTAATGCTGGAAATTCTTGATTTCAGGTCACTGTACCAAAGAGTTTTTTGAAGAAGCCTAACCTCAAGACAGACATGTTATGCATCTTCTTCTTCGGAACCAAAAACTAGTAAGTTTTACATACAACTGTGATATTAGATATAAAGATATAGATAAAATGTGTTATAAAATTGTTTTAGTGCATATATTGAGAAAACCAATATAAAGCCATATAATGAGTTCAAGGAGAAATTCATAAAGACTTGCAAGTCTGTATCATTTAAAGAAGCTATTGATGATATTGAGACTTACATTAAGAAGAAAGATGAAGATCCTGGTTTCAATCCAGAAGACAGTATTTTACAACCCACTGTGTCTACTGATGAGGATTCAGCTGATCTTGAAGATGATGATATTGAGGAGGATGAGGAAGAGGAAGAAGAAGAGGATGAGGATGATGAGCCTAAACCGAAAAAAAGAAGGAAGAGCAGTGGGGTAGTAAAAAGCAAAGGGAAAACTGGTCCTACACCAGGTCCTCCTGAGAAGAATGGACCAGCTAAAGCAAAGGATTCATTGGTAAGAGCCATAAATAGAAATATTTACTTGGAAGATAATAATTTTGTTGATTTATTTGTTAAATAATGATTTCTTTTGTTTTTAGCTAACTGCAGTGGAATCGAAAACCAAAATTGAAGAAAGTAAGGGATTACGTGAACCAACTAGTTTTATTCTTGGCTTCCTTGGGATTGGCAGAATGGGTAGGAATGTGGTATTTAATATGGTTATGGCTGGACATAAAGTTAATATATGGAACAGGACTATTGAAAAGGCTAATAAACTCAAAGAAGAGTTAGATGAGAAGTATCCTGGCTTAGTACAAGTGTTGCAATCTCCAGCGGACATTGCACGAAACTCCGACATTATTTTCACTTGCTTAACAAATCATCAATGTGTGAAAAATGTAAGTAATTCTAACTCTTATTGATAAAATAATTATTTTGCATATACTAGATCTGGTTCACCGACTCCGGACTGAACGAAGTTGAAACTTTCGAAGGCAAAGGCTATGTGGAACTGACAAACGTAGGAGAAGAAAGCTCACGAGAAACTTGTAAAATCTTGTCGAACAAAAACGGACGATATCTAGAAGCACAACTGCAAGGAGGCATTTTGGAAGCAGAACAAGGCAAGCTTGTCGTTTTGGTCGCTGGTGATGAGAAGTTGTACGACGACTGTACGTCGTGCTTCGAAGCGATTGGCAAAACGATCTTCTATCTTGGTAAAGCTGGCTCTGCAACACGAATGAACCTCATCCTTCAAGTAATGCGCGGCGTGTCGATGGTCGGGTTATATGAAAGTTTTGCACTTGCAAAACGATGCGGACTTACATTGAAAGATGTTCATGAAATCTTCTCAATTACTACGATGAATTCGCCTTTCCTTAATCTCGCAGCTTCGAATCTCGTCGCTGAAGATGTTGAGTTGGAGCACATGATGAAAATTATACGTTCGGACATTAAGCTGGCGTTGGACTTCTCGGATGATTTGAGACAACCTTTGGCGATGGCCGCGGCCGCTAATGAGTCGATTTTAAAGCATTTGAATTCGTAATAATAGATATAATGTAATATTTAGCACTGATGCACATTTTATTAATGACGCGATGATATTTTCATGAATTCTTGATAGTTCCGTTGGGTGTAGAAAGGAATATTATTATAATG
Source organism: Lissagria laeviuscula (assembly GCA_030264695.1). Lineage (NCBI taxonomy): Eukaryota > Metazoa > Arthropoda > Insecta > Coleoptera > Staphylinidae > Lissagria > Lissagria laeviuscula. The sequence continues at coordinate 2,549 of JARJDU010034666.1, read as the reverse complement.
AAGATTTATTAAGTAAATACATTATCTATGCGTTGAGACGAAGGGTAGATTATGTGTTCAATAAATGATCTTACAGCAATCGATATAAATCAATGCATTTGGAGTTTTGTCATTTATTAAGAAATTTTAAAGGTCTATCAAAATTTGTTCCATTGTCAAAATTATTATTATTATTGTATTTCATTGATTTTTGGGTTTTAATTCGAATATATATGTTTAAAAGTTTATTATAAACAATAAATTGTTTATTATATACATCTGGTTGTTTATTTTGATTTTTTTCTACATTAATATGGTAGTTGCATGCATTTTGTTCTTTGTCAAGCATAAAACTTGCAATTTTATGGTAAAATTTATTGAAAATCATATTTTTTTTAATAAAAAGATATTTCTCGAAAAGTAAATTCTCATTTCATACTAGTGTCATCCATTAAAACCCTAGATATAACTAGGATAATAAAACTCAATAAATTCATCCAGCAAATAATTTCCTTATATAATAAGCAATTATCTACAAAAACATAAAATAAATCAAAAAAATATTAATAAAAATCATCTGTAAAAAAAAATTGGGTGGAATGTCCAGTGTTGCCAACTTTACTCTCCTGCTCCCATTTCTCCCAACACGCGCTGCACTTGTTTCCTCGCACCAGCAAGCTTTGACTACCTCCGCCGTCGTCTTTGTATGCGTGTGCTGCTCCCACGGCTCTTACCATTGCACATCCTGGTGCAAAGAGTGTGAACAAACCGTCGTTGTGTACATATCTAAACAAAACAACGCACACATGCATCAAACACACCAAATTCATCAGCCAGAGTTATCCAGTTAGCTAGTGTATTTCTCAGTGGGGACTTGTGCTTCGCTCGCATGTGTAAAATTCCATCCTCGTTCGCGATTCACATGAATTTTCCCTAGTGATTCCAATTTCTTATTTACTTCCACAAGCTGCACAAGCAGTAAAAACTTCATTCACCGCACCCATCCATCTACAATAGACATATCTAAATAATTCATCGAATTGTCGCGATCACACCGGAAGTGTTCAATATTCAAGAAGTGACTAATAGCAACAACAACAACAATTAACGGTCCGTTCATTATAACAGCAACGTGAATGATTACAAACATGATGCACTGTGCCCTTTTCGTCACAACACCAACATCAATCTTATCATCACCGCGAGATTAGACAAAACAATCGAATCGATATTATGCTGCCGAATCAACACACCTAGTGATTCGCAAAAACTATGGATGAAGGTACACTCAACGATCTTCTCGAATGCTCCGTGTGTTTGGAACGTTTGGATACCTCCAGCAAGGTGCTACCATGTCAACACACCTTCTGCAAGAAGTGTCTGCGCGAGATTATCGAGAGTCATAAAGAACTGCGATGTCCAGAGTGTCGCGTACTCGTGCCCTGCAAGGTGGAGGAGCTGCCTCCCAACGTGCTACTCATGAGGATCCTCGAAGGTATGCGTAATGCGGCACCTAAGAGAGCGGACAGGCCTAATTCCAGGGATAATTCGCACGCGACTCCAATCATCCAGCCATCTACACCCGCGCATCATGGTCCTGGCACGCCTGATCATAGACACAAGAGCAATAAGCAATCATCACCTCATCAGATCTCACCACATCAGCCTTATGCAAAGGCTTTGTATGATTTCGCATCCAAAGAACAAGGGTATTCATTTATAATATTATTCACTCGAATTATATTGCTTTTATACTAAATTGATTTTGTTCTTATTAGGGATTTGGCGTTCAAACGTGGAGAGATCATTATTTTACGGAAGAGGATTGATTCTCATTGGTATGAGGGTGAATGTGGTGGTAAAAAGGGAGTGTTTCCATTAAGCTATGTTCAGGTAAATTAAACTGTTATTTTTCATGTTATTTCATTTTTGTTTTAAAGATTAATGTTAAATTTTATTGCTGGAAATAGTTAAATTTAGGTTTAAATTTAGAAATAGGTTGCTTTTAGGATACATATTTAGGTTTTTCTTATCTTTCTTCAATATTTTAGTAATTGTAGGAAGCAGTTTTGTTATTTGGTAGTTATTCATGAGTATATGCATTGGTATCCTGTATATGCTACTTAGTATACAATTTATATTCGCAAATGTTTGCAGTTTTATCAAAACATCACATGAATAAATATTTATAATGAGGATAGTTTCTTGTGCATATGAAAATTGTTTGATATTTTTGTGTGCACATGTGCATATTCATTAATTCAATGAAAATAATGCAAAAAATAGAGTTTCAATCATTGGAATTATTCTAGTTTTGAAATATGCATAGCTATTATATTTTCGTATATCATTTAAAATAATCTGGCGTATTGTTTTTTTCAAAATGAAATGCTAGTGAAATATCATATAATGCATGCATTTTTGCATTGAATGATTCATGTTAATTCATAGGTAATATTTAGAAATAAATAATTCATTCTAGGAATATGTGAGGATTTTTTTTGCATTTGCAAAATAAGTGAAGGTTATTGTAAATTAATCATACTTTCATTACCAACGCCGACGAAGGG
>JARJDU010034654.1:0-12669 GCA_030264695.1 Lissagria laeviuscula | reverse complement strand
CGGCATGCAGGCAATTTTCCAAACAATTTGATCGCCCAAAGGCGCTCGAGCGCTCTCTTTGCTTTCTCGCGTGCGCGTGCTTTGAAATGCCCAGCTTTCCTCAAGCTGGAGGCAGCATCATCCTGGTAATCTCACCGCCTGTGGTTTTTCGCTGCAAATATGCGGCCCGCAACTATTTCCTAACTTTTCTGCCCTCCACTACATATTATAGCCGCTATCTTAACATTCCGATAGTTGTGATCAAAGTTATTTTAATGAATTTATTTAAAAAAGGTAGACTTTAAAGGATGATTATTGACAATGTTACGCTGATGTTTCATATAGTTACAGTTTAATCACGGTTATACTATGCTAATATATAATGCTGTGCTAACTTTATGATTTTACAAAAAGTAGAAATGAAGAGGAAATTTGCATTTTAACACGTTATACGTTAAGCAAAGGGGAGAAAGTCAGGAAAGCATGAGCGATGGTCCTATTAAAAAGCGCTTCGCATCATAAAAGTTAGTTAAATGGCGATAACGATAACGCTGGAGTGGCAATTTCGACAACCGGTGGTAATGTCGGGTCCTTCATGCAGGTGATAGTAATGAGGACAGGGCAACAAAGAATTAGATACGTAGCTAGCAATATTCTCGCATTAAAATACTCATTTCGGAATATAATCGAAACGTATTGGATGATATTCTGAAATGCATTAAATTTACCATTTATTGGAATATACAGTTGACATTGTTTAAATTGGGACAAATTCCATTTACTTATTTTGCCGGAATTGACGCCAAAAATTCATAAAATCAAAAATTGAGTGCTTTTAATGCAAGAAAATGCTGGTGTAACAAACCATCAGCCAAAACAATTTATTAATAGATTTAAGCGCATTTTGTTGCAAGTAAACAATTGAAAAGAGACTTATGTTAGCTATAAATATCTGTGATGATTTTGTGTTAGAAATGAGCAGATTAACTCTTTCAAAAGAACATAATGACATCATAGGTAGCCGTGACGGCTGCCAGTTGGCTTAGCATCAAGCAATCTAATGCATAGTTCACACGCTCAAACTTTCCGTCCAAGCATCCATTGCGCACATGTTTTATTTTAAACAATTTCATAATTATTTTTTTCCCAAATTCCTGATCAAGCTGAATAAACTGTATTTTCTATACCGAGTATTAAGCATATTTTGTCATGCCAATAAAATATTTGATGTTAAATATAATACTTTATGACAAATACAAATGATATAGTTGACCCTTTCTGATATATATATAAAAAAAAAACAAGAGCATGTGTGAGAGGAAACACGATGGACGCAATTTGTTAGAAAAATGACAGACGCTCCATCATTATACTTGGACATAAACAAAATTGGCGAAAGATAGCAAAAGAAAAAAAAAACGAATGACAGCGAATTTAATCGACTTCATTTTTCACCATAAACAAAACCAAAAAAAAAAATACACTCAACAGACAACGCGCATTTGGACTGTGTGTGCATTTACAAAATTGAAAAAAAAAGAAAACAACTGGCAGCAGAACAAAAGCAAAATCGTCATCGTATGACATATGTTTTATGTCCAATCGCAGTAAATTATACGCGATGATTGTCTCATTGAAAGCAAATGAAATATTGTTTTGCATTTTAATTAAAACCAAAAACATAAAGATTTCATTGATCTTTTTATTTTTTTTTCTTAAACATTTGAAGAAATGAAATAAATAAGATACCTACATAACTTTTTAAATTAAAATGTGATAAAATGTTAAAAAGCGTTGTTAATGTCCTCACCGACTGAGACCATCTCGACCGATGGCGACAGGCGAAGGAAACTCTAAAGCTAAAGATGTTAATGATGACAAATCGGAGCGATTTATTAAAGGAGGTTGAATGTCACGGAACTCGTTCCGCTGATGGATGTTTTCATTTAATACTTTTATCGCGCTTCCGGCCGCTGTCTACCCCCAACGTTGAAAATTCCCGCTTCCGAATCCAACACATGGACGTAGAAATTGTTCATATTTTTGTGTTTATATTATATGGAGATGTGAGCTGCGTGCAGTATTTTCGCAGGCAATTTACATGCAAATCTCATACTTGCCGCACACTTTCCTAACGACTACCACGAGAACCACCAGCAGAGGCACTGGCATCAGTTTTGCGTATTTAAAGCGTAATATCATTAAGTCGAACTGAACTTAACCAAACCAAACCGACAAGATGTGGGAGGCTGGAGGGTAAGAAGTGAAAGAACTCGCGTAAGCGGGGTGGATGCGCCGGGAAATGTAATTTATTTCTATACAAACGACTCGCTCGCTGCTTGCGCAAAGTTTAAATCATTTTTCGGATAAAATCGTCGCTTAAATGGTATACACACAATTTCATTGCAACTAATTCAGTTTCAAAACATGTAAACATGTAGGTTTTCTAGTTAGTAAAAGTTGGAAAACACGAGAGATAAATGAGGTAATAATAAATCATGAAAATCCATTCTCGTCGCAGACATAAAATTTCAGGCTTAGTACGAAAAGATATAAATGCAAGATTGCCTTTTTGTTTTTATTTGATCGTTCGCAGGTTTTTTTCTGCTTGTTCTTTTCATACGACTTGGAAATTTCAATTTCGATTTAATCCAGGACACAAAAACAAAACTGGGGAAGGATATAGATAGATCTGCAGAGAAATAAAATAAGATGTATTGAAATTAAAGAGAAAGCGAGAGAATGAGAGGACGGAGTGTTTGGATCCCAGAGGTATGCTACCACAGTTTCTCACCACCCCTCTCTATTCCTGTAGCAAGTTATAAAATATTCTTTGAAGATGCGTTTTGCAAAGGACAAAGAAGTTTGCTTGCCCTCGCAATTGCGTTTTCTAATTTAAATATATTTTTAACAAATCATTCAGTAAACATTTTCTAGTTTGAGTAGTGTTTTTGGACACTTTCAAGTCGCAACTAAGAGGCTCATTTACCCGACGAATTGTTTCTTCGTGAGGTCCCAAAAACGGGCAGCAAAAATAAAGTGAGGTCTAATGTGTATTGCCGCGTATGTTTTAAATAAAAGACAGCAATACAGAATTGAATTTCGATGACAATATTCAGAGTAAATAAGACAAAAAGTAAATTATTAAGCAATACATAATATACGCCCGTAACGTGTCTAAATTTGCGATTTTTGTCTTTAACTCGATATATAAGCCGCTTAAGTTAAAGTACGTTTTTCTAGATCTTTCAAATAATTTTTTAATTATTTCAGATCCAAAATTTGAAAAAACAAAACATTAGAAGCATAATTTTAGACGGCTATTAAAAATTAGAAAAAAAGCTCAATTATAATACAATTAAGCCACTTTTTGAGCACAAGTAAATCGCAATTAATTTGATTGTTTTAAGGCACAATTAGATTTCTTTCTGAACCCGTTTAAGGACGTTTTTGGGCTAAACTTCAATCCATTTAGTGGGTAATTTGAGCATTTTTATGCTACAATTAGGGTCTCTTTTAACCAAAATTAGGCACAAATAAAGCCTATTTGGGACTCAAAAAGTACTAATTTAGAGCCTTTTTAAGGCGATATTAGAGCACTTTTAAACCGTAATAATCAAAAAATATCCAGACTAAACCAAATACTATTTAAAGTTAAAAATGATTAATATGTAAGCAAACTAAACAAGCGTAAAATCAGTTTACCACTGGTAGAAACAAAACCGAATTAGATTATCTAATCTAGTTGTGTTTCTGATGTAGTATCATAGTTATCCTTCAGCCTTCCCCTCTCTTAAAGCAAAAATCCGTAATCTGTAGGAATCTTGTTCAACCAACTACCGACGACTAATACCGCTAGCAAGCTCTCAGCTTTCAGATCAGGGCGAGAAATAAATGCGAGCTTTGCGTGCGTGCAGAGCTTTCGGAAAACGCGGAGGTAGTATCTCTAATTCGCCTTCCAGTTCGATTTAATTTAATTTGCGAATACGCCAACCTAGTGCCTTGCCGTTCGCATTCATTCTCAAGTTAGGCAACCTTCGTGTTCAGGAAGTATAGGAAATGCGGATGGCTTTCATGTGGTCTTTAATGTCCTACCATAAATAATGCTCGCATCAGATATCTTTCTATGTCTGTGAATTGAATATACTCTTAGTATAGTATTCCTTATATAGATAAAGAACATTTTCTTAAAGAGATATACAGTGTGTATTCATAATTTATAAATAAAAATAACATGCTACTTATAGGTAGATATAGGTAAATATTGAAATTCATTGATCGAGAAATTTTGGATCTGGCGATGTATTTTTGTGGTAGGAGACATTCATTACACTGTTTTCGGGTTAGGGTTATTCGCTATAGAATTACTCTTCTCGCACCAGATCGCCATTTGCGGCGTGATTTGTGAGGGTGGACTTCCGATCTGCTCTTAACCTCAACCCGCAACACCCCCGCCTCAGTTTCCTTCCTCAAAATACACAACTACTTTATGTCGTTGCATCGTGTTGGTCCTTAGAGAGAGAGACAGACAAAATCCTTCTAATATATCTACTAATATACATACAGTCGTCCCAATCTCAACTTGTCCATCAGAAGGGCAACGAAGACTAATGAATAACTCCGGCTTTCCTGTACCCATGCGCTTAAAACAACTTTAGATGGTATTAGCATACCAGAGAACTTCAATCTATATACATCACACTCAGAAATTTCAAAATTCAATATTCCCGTACGAGATCTGTAGTAGAATTCAAATTTATTTCTAATTATTATATACAGTGCGTTCCAAGAAGTAATAAACCAACAAATGAGTTACCGAAATTAATTCAGAAGCTGCTAGGGCAGCTAGGACAAGCAGACAAGTCCCTATCTAATTAGCATGACGGGACAACGCGCGAGCCGCATCCAAAACTTAATTAATTTCGTCGCTCCGTTCCACTCCATCCTGGATTCTAACCTCCTGGGGACATATTTCTACAGTCACTCATTTTTCTCTTGTTGTCATAGCAACCACACGAAAAATGAAAATCACACTTAGATAGCTGAAGAAGTTAAAAACTTTGAGAGAAAAAGTAAAACTTAACACTACCACTTAAAGTAAAATGCAGACTTAGTTACCTAACTATCGCTGATAGATATATAGTTAGAGTAATCATCATCATCTCTTCCTCTACTCAAAAATTCCTCCCAGCTCTCAAAGTACAAAAAGAAGAAGAAGAAAAGATCGAGACGTTATTACCACGTACAGGAGAGTTGCTGGATGCTGTGATGTAAGCGAAAGAGCACGACTTAACAAGTCCGAGTCGTGCTCGTCCTCAGCGCACGTTTTTCTAGGACACGGTGGTGTAAAGCAGCGCTTTCTTGAAGGGATTGTGTTGGTTGCGAGGACATGGCTCATTCGGTTAAGATTCCTGATGGAACAAGTAGAACGGGAGCTTAGTTGATGGCCGTCGGACGTGTCCGTATTAACTGCGCGATTCCTCATTCGATGCTGTGAAAAACTGAGGAAAAATAGACCTTCTGGAGAAACATCTAACACGCGTGATGGTGTTAAGGCAGCTCTTTTGGCATTTTTCAAGCTTTCTTTGGCTTTGCTTTTAGAGCGAGTCGGATGAAAATGCTTTTGACATTATGCATAACAATTTTATTCATGAGTACGTCTAGAAATTTCACTATATATAGTCGAAATAATTCGTTATCAAACAATCTGCATCAGTATTTTAGCAATTTGGATTTAATTCTTCTATTAATTTGCTTTCTACAAAAGCTATACGAGATGTGACTATTGTCTTAGATGAATGCAAATGATGAGGAGTCTGTGAATTGATGGAAATCGATTATATAGATGGAAGAAATTCGAGATGCGATGCGCAAACGAAGACGGACGTAATTGAATAGAATAGAAGAAGCCCAAGGAATGAAATATACTTCAGGGAAATGCGCCACTTATTTGCTTCAGCAATGCAAAAATAAAAATAGAAAATTGGAAATTATTTCTTCTACTTCTTCATTTCTATCTTGTATCTAATTTAATCTACCCGAGGCCACATTAATTTACATTATACTGAGCTAGGCTAGTAAGTAAATAGAGAATAAGAGAACTTACCTTTAGACGATTTTCTACTATCCTGTGCATCCAGAAATAGGAAAGAAATGTAGTGGAACGAAACGAGATGAAACCATTCACAGAGTATTCACAATCCTGCCGACGGATGAAATTGAATTGAATTGAATAAAATGAAGAAGCTCTCAAGCGGTAAAAGGATGTCGCCGGCCGGAAAAGATTGGGCGACGGATCGCATCCGGCGAATTGTAAATTCATATAGAAAAGGTGACTGCTGATTGGCGACCGATGGTCAAACACGGCACATTTTCACTTTTAAACATTTAATTCACTGCACTGAATTATTAAATGCAATTGGTACATTTTGAATATTATTTAGTCAACGCGAAAACGTGGTTTTAGTAGCGAAATGTAAACACCGTCGGATGCGACACGTACAATACTGAACACAATAGAAGACTTGCTTATCACTACGCGCTAAGCTATCAACAAGAATATTCATCGCTAAAAGACATTGGGCGACATCTAACAATATACAGCGTTAGTTTTCAATTCAAAATTTAATATTAAATGTTTATACTTATATTTCGATTAAATTTTGATTTTTATTAGAATGACATATGAAATGTATTTGTTATTGTTATTTTCGCGTATGTGCAGCGCGCAAAATGAAATTCAATAAGTCATAATATTGGCTGCTGGTACTGGGAAGGAAAGAATATGTCGAAGATTGAATAGAAAAATATTGAGATATGCGCTATAGCGCTATATAGGTTTTTCAATGGAAGGCGACGCACAATGCGACGGGAAACGAACGACCAGAAATAAAATAAAATATTGGCGAGAGATCGCCAAAGGCTATACTTCTTTACTCCTCGCTTCGTCTTGTTATGCCTGAGTACTTCACTTCTACAATGGAATAAAGAACTAGGAACGAGAAACTAGAGAAGAAATGCCCGACCAAGAAAAGCGCGACCTTTGAACAACAACACTGTTACATCTTATATTGCTTTTCTTGAGAAAAACGGTTAGTTTTTGTGTGAATAATAATAATTTTATATGTGAAAATTTAAATTTGCCGAAGAAAACCTATTAAAAGTAACTCCTCACCTCTTAAAAATCAAAAGAAAATGAAATGAGGTAAGACTTACCCAACCGGAAGTTACTAACGACCTTTGGGTTTTTCCTTAATACCTCATATCTCAATTATTATCATTCTCAACTTTTTCTGCCAAATATCGATAAATCATTTAAATTTATTTCAACTCGAGTCATAGGGTTACCCACCATCAATAAAAATATCCATAGAAATTGAAATTCCTAAAAAGGATGAAATTGGGTCCCGTCGGCAACTTTTTAGATTTGTTTTTTCAACCCCAATGGCCACAAATACAAATGGTTTAACATCGCAGCGGAGCACAGCTTCCGCAGTCTCTAATTACCGCCGCCACCATTGCAATCTAGGACCACATCCGTCCACAAACCAACTTATAATGTATAACTTTGCAATGTGTTGTTATTCCCGCAGTTGCAGTTCGAATTATTGTGTTATTTTTTGCTGGATGTTGGAGTCCCCAGTGTAACGGAATAAAAACAAAACGCGATTATCCTTTTGCTAGCGGCATAGCAAAGCAAGCAAAAGGACTCGATTCGCCTGACTGCGTTGAAATATGAAATGATGAAAATGTGCACAATTGCGTTCCGGACATTGCAACGTTTTACAACAATTATGATTGCAATTAAAACTCAAACGTCAGCGTTTTCGGAAAAGTTACAACTTCGAAGTTGAAGCGCCAAGCGTAGGCAAAAATGAATTTTAAAGACTAGAGTGATTTATATTTAGGTGCGATGTGAATGGCTACTATGAAAGAAGGAAAAAGGAAGAGTCGAATATAAATCACCTTTTATTAAGTTTGAATCGAGGTGAAAGATAACATCAGAACTCGGATAGAAAGGATGATGCTGTTTGTGCGATTCGATATTCCATGCATGAAGAGAAGAAGAAAATTCCGATGGGTTGGAGTCCAAGCCGCTGCCGTTGCCGATGTCGTTGTCGTTGCCGCTTTTCATCATCTATTCTCGATTCTGCAAGACGACGCCGACGCCAACGTCAGAATGAAAGTTTCATGTTTACCCATCAAACTCTCTCACATCTTCTTTTCTTTCTTTAAGACTCATATTATCGCCACTGGTAGTGTTAAGGGTGACCAGATGAATTATGAAGTGTAAAAAATGAGCAATTCTGTAGTAGTACACTTTTGAATTATTCTGGACACCTTACATCAATAAGAGAGAGTTTGCACGAGTGGAAATAATGAGGAAGAATGAAAAAGTGTTGAAATGAGACTCTTGGTCGTTATTTTCCTGTCGGTATTGTTGTTCATTTGGAGTAAGGCAAAGGATGCAAGAAAAAGAAAGAACGAAAGGAAAGACTTGTCTCAGCTCAAAAGTCATTTATTTTATTAATGGTAAATAGGAACGGGGATAAAATTCCAAAAAAAAATGGGAAGATTATGTACAATTTCTGCTAATTTCAAGATTTCCTAGCTCGTTTTTTATTTAATACAGTAAACTGTTAAATAGTTTGGTCTGGAAGCAATTTGTAATAATCCAAAGTGAATTGAATGATTAATTTTTTATGGATATATAGCAAACTTACAATAAACCAAAATTTATCAAATATTACTTCAATTAACAGTATGTCTTAAATATCTATTTATTGTTTCAGATTCAATGCAAGCACTCTGCAAGAATCATTTCCTACAACAACTTTATCGAAAAATCGACGGGGCAATCTTATGGTCCCAGAATGAAAGAAACCTCGACTGCATAATCACCTTCCAGACGCATTCGATCCTTCAACGTTTCATGCTTCGTTTCGACTTTTTGCAGCTGGACTGCAATGATCACCTTTATATTTATGATGGGGCTCATCCCGTTGGTACATATAAGGTAAACAATCAAATTTAAAAAAAATTAAAAAATTGCTATAATTAGAAAACAATGCTACTAATAATTTTAATTACATGTTTTCCTTTTTCATTTCAGTTTGACCTCTCATGCCGCAACACGAAACAAAATCTGGGAGCAATGTTCACGCGCACCAATTACGTGACATTGAAGTACGTCACGGACAACTGGGGCACCGACTCCAATGGCTTCAAGCTCGTCATCACGGCTGTTAAAGATCCAAGTGAGTATATCGCCTTTCTGGCACGAACACACGGCGGCACGTAACACCACCCCACAGTACTACTATATACTATTGCCGCCACTCGTAAACGGCATGAAAACGCGCCGAATTGCCAATTTAGGCGGCGCGCTTAGTTGCCCACGTCTACACGCAGATCAAACGCATCTCAGCATTACTGTCGTTAACACCAAAATGCCTCTAATACGAAGAACGGTTACATTAGCTAAAAGCAACTGCAATTCGGCTCTCTCTTTCTTCAAAATTTAAATTTAAGAAAAGTTAAGACCCGCCTTGTCAACGACATTAATCTTCTGCAGTATCAAAGTATATAGTAGATCCGAGAATTATTGATGATTGAGAGAGTGGCAATACGGGGCACCACAAAGACATCAATTGCAGAGAGTTGCCAAGTCGCCAATACAGAGAGTCCATCTAGAAAGTTTCGATCGGGCGTCAATTTCCTTTGTCCTTAATTACTTCCCTTCCTTAGCAGACACTTCTCTCTCTCTCTCTCTTCTTTATCTTTATTGATGCCCATCCCGTTTTGACTAAACTGCCTGATGACGTCCATCGCGCCAGGCTAACTAATTACCATCCGAATTAGAAGTTCTATTATTGTATGGACTATGGACTGCAATTGAATTGTCCCTAAACTAATAACTGACTATAGTTAACCTAAAGAAATTTACTCTGTTTGGTTCCAGAACACGCTTGCACTGAATTCCGTTGCAATCTACGCGAATTCTGCATCGCCAATGATCTCATCTGCGATGGTATCAATCATTGTGCAGATGGATCAGATGAAGTTTCAAGCACGTTATGTCAAAGTAAGACTTAAATTTAGTTAAAATCTTAAATTTCCCAATTAAAATAATTTTTTTATAATTTAATCAGATAGCGATTCTGGAACAATATTAGGACTTGAAATGACCTGGTTCGTGGTGGTCATTGTAAGCACACTCCTTGTGCTGTTGGTCTTCATTGTGGCGATATCAATATGTCTTTGTAAGAAGGGTCTTGGTGGAAGGAACAACGTCCAACAACAGAACTACTCTCGTGAGTCTTAAAAAACGGTTCAAATTGTCATTGAGGAAGCTAATTTGTCGAATTTTGTTTCGTTTAATGATTTTTTCTTTGGTGGTATCATAGTGCAACAGATGTATGGTGGATCGAATGGAGCAATGAAACCGGGATCGATGACGACGATACCGAATAGTATCGGCGGTGGCGGTTGCAATCCGGGAAACTGGTGCCGCCCTGTGGGCCCACGAGGGTTCCGAATCAGCATGCCGGTCCGGGTCCGCCTCTACTGCCAGGCAAAGTGAGACACGCGCCCGCCAACGGTGGTGACGCCGATCTTGTCGTCCAGAGTCAAAAGGACGAATGGTTTGTCTAGCAGCAGGTAAAATCTTAATCTCATTAAGTCTTTATATGAGTGATAAGCAGAGCCGTGTATCAAGTTAAACATTCAAAATCTTTTCGCTGGTTACATTTTTTGAATAGATTTTGATGATTTTTTTGATGAATTTACGTTCCAGAGGTGAACCGGGCAACCGGCAGCCTGCAGGGTGTATCAGCCGAGCGAAGAACCCAACGCTTCGGCGCACAACCAACAGATTTTCAAACAAATTAATTTAATTGCAAATAAAATGAATGTGTATATTGTACCACATGGAGAGAAGAACGGACAGAAAAGAAAACCAAATGAAAAGCTAAGTGCAACGTGTAAGTGAATGTATTAGAATTTACTCGTTATATATTTATATTTCCTCTTTCTTCTCTTTGACTTTAAACTTCCATCTTTGTATCCAATATTGTTCCAAACCTCATCTAATTAATTAAATTGCTAGCTATGATGCTATCTAACACACATATAACATATAACACAACAAATTCATAAACGTTTTCTCTGAAAATGAATTACTTGCAAATTACAGATCACTTTTCAAGAAAATCAATGTAAATGTACTATATAGATTTTAAAAAGATTCGTCATTAATATGACAAGTAAGTAATTATTATTAGAATAAAGACCAGAATAATTGAACAACAAAAGAAGGGAATGAGGCAAAAAGAAAATTGCAGTGTGGAGTCCGGTCTTGTCTATAACTAGAACTGAACTCTTGATATACGATCTATCTACATTAATTTAATAATTAAAAAATATTATAGGATATAACAAATCATTTTTGGAACTTTTTACAAAACAGACGGTACTGCGATGAATGTTTGTTGGGGCAAGCAGCACGAAAATCATTGATTGAAATAGAATAAATCACATATCGCTTGTGGAAGATAACATGATGATATAAACACATAATAATAACACATATCCGAGATACATATATCATTAAAGAAGTAAATAAATTTGTTAACAGAAAAATAAACAATACATATGCCAAAGTACATAGACAAGCAATAAAATACGTACATATCCGAAGAAATATAAACGGAAACTACACCACTGCAAACCAAAAGAAAGAAAAAATACAAATAAAATGAGAGAAAGAGTTAAAATGAAATTGAAATACTACATAAAATATCATATGATGATGTGTGTCAGACAATATTCTATCGTAACAATTAACTTATTAATGAATAACGTAACTAATTAGCTATCTTCTACAAATATTTTATTTTACTTTTATCACTTATCAATAACTTTCTTTATTGATAGAACGATTATTTCCGCTGTTTATCAATATGCGTAGCTATACTTACTAATATCTTCTAGTTAAATATATAGATTTTCCATGAAACATATTTGTTAGCTATTAGCTTATTCAATGAATATAGAACAATATATAGAACAAAATTCTATTAAAAATATTATTGATTATTGATTCATATTATAATTAACAACTCGATAATTATTATATAATTAAGAAAATTTATTACTTAGTGCAATTTAATTGATTAGTGTCTAAGTATGTACTTATGAAGAAGAAAAAGTATTATTATGTACTTAAAAAATTAAATTTAATAGTAAATTTAATTGATTAATAAATTAAATAATTAATTCATTCATTTATATATAAAAAAATATATATAATACCACAATCTAAACTTTTTACTAATAAATGTCATCATCTCTATCATCATTTAAATTAATATTTTCTCCGTCTCAAAACTTTATCTTCATCTGCAATAGTGGCGTAGCTAACATATAGCAAGAATACCCAATTCTTTTTATTGTAACAAAGTAAGAAAGGAGCTCTAAGATCATTTTTTCGTTAGGGAATAATATATAGCTACGTCACTGATCTGAAAACGTCACTTAAGAGGCTCATTTACCTCCAACCTGGTATAGGAAACTTCATGTTAGCGTTGAATATGATTGTAATCAAACAAATATAGTTTTTTCGAATTTTTATTTTTGGGAATTGTATATCAGCCCAATTAATTTTGAATCAAAAATATTTTTATAATAATT